>JAATLQ010032302.1:0-13721 GCA_013421005.1 Heliconius erato x Heliconius himera | reverse complement strand
AAAAATAAGCTTTAATTTGATATATAATTCATTAAAAAAACACATGAGTGCAAATATTCACATTAAGTAACCTCTTTAAACCAGGCAACCTTGGACTTGCGGCAGACTGAGAGCTGGCAACCATGGTTTTTTCAATTCCTTATGCGATTTTCTTTCAAATGATGTGCGATTCACATAAAAAACATATGAGTGCAATTTTCTCCAAAAACGAGTTACGAAAAACATTAATTAAAGGTGATCGCGGCAGGATTTTTTTGGGCAACCCTAGTGTAATCTATTCTACTATCATGTATCATTCTTAAATATAAGTTTCATTAGAAAATCTAATCCCTACAGTTTTAAACGATGGGATCTCCACCTATTATGGGGTTAACAACTTCTGCTAATAATCCATATTTATGTTTTCATTAGATAAACTGATTACTAAAACTTTACATTATATATATTGCCCTGGTTCTTTATTTTTATACGTCAACAAAAAACACCCATCAGGCTGAATGACTTTTGTTAGTGCCATATAAATTATGTACATATATAGTTTATATGGCCAGTCGTGGCGCAGGAGCACAATGTGTGACTGAAAAACCGACTGGTTGTGGGTTCGATCCCCACTCGAGGAGATGAAATATTTACTTAAATTTATATTTCCATTTTCTTCGCTCTGGTGTCGAGGCAAAGCGCGGCGTTAAGTTCTGCCACTCAACGCAATGCCTCCAGAATTCGGCAGAAAGTGAGGAACGGAGTGTCTTAACACTAAGTTCCCTCTGCCTACCCTGCTGTGTGGGGGAAATAGCGTGAAGCTGACAAATATGGTTGAGTTAGTCTCTTAAAGCTTAAAATAGATAATTCTAAATTACTAATACTCAATATTAAAACACAAAGAACCTATCAAGTATACTTAGCTTGTCTATCAGAACTTCAGTATTAATCAACAGAAAGTAGTTATTAGATTCGTATCTGTGTTTCATATATAAAGATCAGGTGATCTATTAGTGCTTTACGTTAAATATTTCTGATTCTTGATTTAAAATACTAAGCCATATTATTGAGTTCCAAATAAAGAAGTTTTAATTTTCGATTGTTATATGGAAAAAAATATGGTAGCCGATAGAATTTAAACTTATAAGGTAAATTTTTAATATTGAAATTTGAAATATCATAACATTAAAATTTGATTCCATAAAGTTTAAATTTAAATCAACATCAACCTATTTATACTCCGAGTAACTATTATATTCATGTTTATGTGGGTTATTCATTATTCAGATATATTACGCACTGTAAAAGATCGTGACAAAATATAAATACAATTTAATTGAAATGAAAATTAATATAGAATCGGAATATTAGAAATCGGCAGTGGTTAACGTTTTTAAAAAAAAAACAAGATAAAAACACATGTCGTCTATATATCTCTAAATTATTCGGAAAGAGATTCTACGTAATTGCAATAAGTGATAATATGTATCAGTCAATAATACTTCATACGAGTTTCCTTAAGATAAGGTCCGTTGCCTGCAAGCTTTTCCACCTACATCTACGTTCTTTTACACGAGTTTGCTAACAATAGAAGATAAATATTTTAAATTAAAAAATACTTAGTTTTTCTGTTATTTATTTTTTAATTTAAAAATATAAATACTCACTATTGTACTACACGGTGATTCTACTATTAAAAAATTAAGATATTATTCAAACTTTAAATCTATTTGAACATAATATATATTTTTTTAACTAAATCCATTCAATTTTACTTGTATGTACACAACATAAATAATAGCACATACGTCACTTGAATACTATTGGAGTATAAGGAAGGTGTTGCCTGGCAACGTCGTTTATCAATAAATTGATTGTCAAAGATAAAAATGGTATTTTTGTTGATATTACAAATATATTACACTGGCGATATCAAATTCACAAGGAATTTAACCTTATAGAAGGAAATAAGGCTCAAACAAGTTATTGATTGCCAGCATGTCTGATGGGAGAATCAAGTTTGACTATCAAACACAAGATTAGATGTGACCCTTATTTAGAAATTTAGAAGTACTCGCACAAACACCAAAGAAGCAACATCGACTCCTTAATAAAAAAATCCTAAATAACGCAAAACTTTTGAGTGTAGTGCCTTTTTTTGCTTCTAAAGATAATCAAATGTGTGACTCGCCGGGTTTTAAGTGCGCGTGTGAAAATACTCAAGGATTCCAGCTATACCAGATAGACTTTCACTCAGTAAAACAGTGCCCGAACCAACGCGACCAGGCAACCACGTTGGCGCATCTAAGACAAGAAAGACGGCACCTATTGCAGACGATCGGAAAGAACGCCGGAGAAAAAGCAAGGAAATACCTCGGAACATAACCTCTGAAACACACGATGGGCACGCGGTTTTTATAACCATTAACAAGCATTAACTTTGTCAACAAAAAAAATATCCACAGAGGATTCCGCCACTTTACATCACCAATGAATAAAGGCTAAAGAAATTTTCACTTACAACAATTATCTGTCCAAACAACTTTTTCTAAGGTTCCCTATTTTACAATTTTTTAAGTTTAACTAATCTGTTATAATACACACCGACTGAAACATCACTTACTACGGTCCAATTATATTAAATTTCAAATATTAATTATACTGCACACGTGCTTGCAAACAAGTAGCTTACCTTTAAGTTTTCTCTAAATGCTCTTCTCCTTTTATTTGTATGTACCTAAAAAGGTTAAAACTGAATGTAGTTATATAAAAATAAAAAAAAAAACATTATAAAAGCAAGTGCGCTGACATCACCCCATCCCTATTCGTAAGGACTGGTCTGAAATACGGCCATGCGCAAAATCAATACCAGTAACTGTATGCCAAGGTAGAATGTATCTTTGTGATGGACCTTAAATTTTGACTGAAATATATATAATACAAATTCATCATTCATTCATCATTTACTCACTTATAAAAAAGAAAACTGGCCAAAAAGTTAAGAAACTAATAAATTTATGTTATTGAACCATTTTCAAATAAAAGGAAAAAACGACTCAAACACAATTGTGTTAAAGCTCAAAATGTAATAACTTGCATCCTTTTCTCTCTTGGACATACATGTAATGCATTCTACACAAGCAAAGGGCTTACCTGGCACGTGCGTGATTCATCCGGGACCGCTGGCTGCATACTGAATTGGTTTGGGAGAGTGAGATGATGGAAAAGATAGAAAGAGAAAGATAAAACACTATACACCTCAAAGTAAGGTTAAATATACATATGACAATAAGTACAATTTTAAAATAGTTTTCAATTATGGCATATCACAAAAAGGCTATATTATATCTTTAATTAAGGAAGCATAATTATTTGCATAACAGCACAGCATTTGTCTATAATTATACATTTACGATGTGTAAATTTCATTTTAATGCCTTCTATTAATTCATTCACAATTTGTTAAAATCTAGAAAACGTGGTGTTTCTCATGTAGGAGTGAGTGGTATCTTTTAAAGAACAATTCACGCTTGATATTGTAAAACTGAAAACATATAAAATTATACTGATCCAATAGTTTATTTTGTTTCCATTGATTATTAGTCATATTTAAAATTTCATACATAACAGCCATCAGATTACGGATCATTTGATGACCGCCGGACTAACGTGTGTGTTATCGCCTATTGTGTGCATTGTTTCTGTGTGCCTTTTTTGTCATAATCAAATTGTCTAATCACACATTAGGTAACTATTGCTCTATAATTTTTAGCTGCTAGCTGTATTTCGCATGCAGCAGATTAGGCAGAGAGAGCATAGGGTTAAGACATTCGGGTGTCCATTTTCCGCCAAATCACCTCATTACCAGAGTGAAGAGTGCTGTGGGCTTGTTGCTATGTTGTGTTTGTTTTGTGTGTGCGGGATACAGCGTAAAGCTGATTTCTTAAGTAAGAGTGAGAGAGGAGGACGTGCCTGCCGCTGCCATATGCGCGAAAGAAAGAGCAGCCAGATAGACTGGCACTGTAACGCGTTACGTAACGAAGCGGTTTACTCTCCCATAAAAAGTTATCACTTCAAAATAAGCTTTTGTGATTTTAAGTCTCTATTTTATGAAAATAAATTTTAGTCCTTTTTAATTAAAGGGTTGTGCTTAATTTTTTGTATTCTACACGTTATAGGATTCAAAAATGTAAGCCGCAGCCATCATAAGAGATCATGGAAGATAAACAACAAAGTGATCCTATATGGGTTCCGTTTTTTCGTTTGGAGGTCCGAGACACTAAAAATTATACAATAAAATAATTATGAATCATTTATTGATAAGTAATCGAAGGTTCGCTCATTGGAAAATCAAATTGAACACCACAAGTACGTATATTTCGATATACAAATCCGGCTTTGTCAGTGCTTATTGTGCTTATTTATGCAAAAGCAACACAGTACAGTCACTGAAACTTTGAAATTATAACTTGGTCTTGCATTGCTATTAGGTTGCAGTGACTATAACACGCCGGTCATCTTTCTTTCCGAGCTCTGACCGCAAACTAACTTGCTATTGAAATCGGCGTGTTGAATAGAAGTTTAAATACATTTTCATTTAATAGTAGCGGAATAAGGCTATTAATTCTTGTTTCACACAAACCGGTAAATGAATTTAGTTGGTTTCTAGTTTATAAGCATTTAAAAAAATGTACATTGTTATTTAGCAAATCATAATCGAACTGATTTTTTTATATAAATACTTTTATTATAAGATTTTTTTAATTTGTATACCGTTAGTTTATTTAAAAAAAGAGAGGTATTAAAACCGGCGTAGGCCTGGATAATTATTATATCGTTTCTCTAAATAAAAGTAAAATACTTTTATTTCTTAATTACGTATATAATTTTATATAAAATGTCAAATATGCTCTTAATTTTTTGTACTATACGAATACGCCAAATTGCCTATATTCCGTCGTGACATTCCGGCATTGCTCGCTTTATAGTGCAAATAGCAATATTCACCACAATTACCGACTTACACTATCATTATGCATGTGTATCTATGTCAGGTATAATAAATATAGAAAGGGAAAAAATCATTGATTATGGTCCAGTTAAAGCCACCTTCAAATTAGACCTTATATTGAATAGATCTTAATGGAAACCTTTAAAAAAATAACTGCTTAAAACCAACTTAGTCGATTACGGTGTATTATCAACGCAAAGTATGTATGTATTGTATATTTGTTTTTTAAATGGCGTTGTTGAAACTAAACTAAATAAATAATGATCAATATTATGAATGAGGCTAGTCGTGGCGCAGCGGCACGAGGTGTGACTGTAAAACCGACTGGTTGTGGGTTCGATCCCCACTCGAGGAGATGAAACATTTAATATTTTCAATTTCCTCGCTCTGGTAAAACACGCAATGCCCCCAGAATTCCTGGAGATCCCTGCCTTCTTAATGGGAACGAAGTGTCTTAAAACTAGGTTCCAAAGTTCCCTCTGCCTTCTATACTATGTGCAGAATATAAAGTGAAACTATAAAAACAATTTAATACAACAACATTGACATATTTGCAAAATGGTTTCGTGCAGCTTCACAGCGTCTGACTGTAAATGTAATTATTGTGGGTTCGATTCCCACTTGATGAATGAATTATTTTGAAAAATCGGCAGTGCATAGGGGGCATAGTGTTTTAACTAACGGTTCAATTTAATTCAACACAGAGATAAAGAACGATTTGATCTTCAAAGAGATATCAAGCAAATACATAGATTTTTTGGTCCGTTCGTTCGTTTGAAATAAATCTATATAAAAATGTCTAAAAACATCCTTTCTACGTGTACTCTGTAATAACTACATATTTACCAATTGTACATTAAGCTGATGATATATGTAACTAATTTAAAAACTGTACAGGAGTTAATGTGCAATTATTACATTTATTTTACAAAGAATATTATGAATCAAATCAATAATTTAACATTTAAGGCTGTTTCTGGAGCAGTACAGTACAATATTAATAGAGCTTTAAGAAACATAACATAGGTAAATAAAAAAATATTTGTAAAAACAAAAACCCCGACTGCATCAAACTAAAAAGAAAATAAACAAGTCCAATAGTTTATTAGGATTAAAAGTCGGGACCCCTTTAAATTTTGCGGGGTCCCTGGTACAGATTTTATTGATTGAAGAATTACTTATAGGTCCCGACTGTTAATCCTAATAAACTATTGGACTTGTTTATTTTCTTTTTAGTTTGATGCAGTCGGGGTTTTTGTTTTTACAAATATTTTTTAATTTTTCATTTTTTTGTTAGAATTTATTATGGTAATGATAATCATGATATACCTTTTTGAAATCCTGCAATTGAGCTCTTGAATTTGATACCCATATTGTGGTATTCGAAAAGAAAAAAAATTTTTTCACTAAGTCCAATGGCGTACCACAGCCGCCATGATCATTTTTTATTAACGTCACCTATTTAAGAACACTTGGGCTGCTAATACGAATCTAACGATACCTCAAATATGTCAATCCGTTCAGCGGTTCTGGAGATACGAGGTAATAAAGAATATTACATACATACAAGATACGCGCGAAAAACATAACCCTTCCTTAGCAGTCGGAAAAAAACGTAATGTTACAAAAATATATACATATAATAAATAATTAGCTTTATGTATATTTTATAAATATCAAATATCAACATTGGTCGTATTTTTTAGTTCGAAACAATCAATAATTCTTATAGAAATTACGATAATGTCGAAAAAAATCATATTAGAATATTACAGATTAAAGTAATAAAAAAATCATATTACAAGTCATTATAACTGTCAATTAATTCTGCTTATTAAATCAATAATCATGTATTTTAGGCGGGCGAAGCCGTGGGCGGGCCGCTAGTTCTAAATATAATACAATTATCAATACCTTTTTTACTTTTTATAAAATGTTTGCTGATGCCTTTATTACAAACGTCCTCAAACCAAAATAAAGTATCCTCAGACCTACGTCATTTTAGTAAAGCTGAAATTATGAGGATAACCTGGAAGTGGGGCCCTTGAAGAGGTAGCGCCGAATTAAAGTACACGCTCACCTGCGTTAAAGCAGAAACGCTCGTATTTAAATATGTTTTTAAGAATAATGTAAAAAATATATATTGATAATCTTCAGACCTTTTACGTGGGCCTTGACTCCTGCCAGACGTCCTAATGGTTGTTCTAAATTAAGGCAAACTACGTTATGCTAGCAAGCTTTAATTTTACATATATTATTTATGGACTATTTAAAGACCCCCTATAAGCACCCAGACTAATTCCGATGTCTCAATCATGCTCCCATACAGAGATATACCATTATTTGGCCCTGAAAGTAGGGTCCTTACTCTACTTTCAAGTTAGTGAGTATACATATTGTCTTAAGTACATGTTACACTAATTGTCCTTAAAATTTTGATCTTTCGTAGCTCTGGGAGCCCTGGGATCTTGGGCTAATAGGATTCTTGAAGATAATTTCGCTCGTGATGTTTTTTCCTTATTATAGCTTTATAGTAGGCCTTTAGTATAATTAAAACTATCAGCTGTCATAAATATTGGAAATAACATGGAAATCAAAATATTTTTACATAAACTAAATTGTATCATAAATTTTTAAGGGTTGTAGCGAAAAAAAATTACATTTTTTTTGGAGAAGTAATTTTAAAAATTACTAATATTAATATAACATAATCTTTGAAAGTTTCATAGGCGAATCTGAATGACAACATGTTAAAAAATGTACGTAAATCATGAAACAGAAAAAAATTGTTATTCTTTTAACTAGAATTGACTACATTTAAATGAAAATTTAAATCGATTTTTTTTACATGTTTACATAAGTGTTTACATTTTTTATCAGTTTACTATAATCAGAAAATGTTTATTGAGTATAAATAAATATTAAAATTATATAGTAAAGCTATCCTAGCACAGGCTATGAGTTGTTCAATGTATTTTCATGGTGGTTAATATTAACTATAACAAAATATGTAATTGTATATTCTTTATATGTATTTTATACAATTTTCATAAAAATAATATTTTTTTTTCTGTTTTATATTTTGAGATGCGCCTATGAAGTATTCAGAGGTAGTTCTATAGTAATATTGATGGTTTCAAAATTACTATTAAAAAAAAATCACTAATATTTTTTTTTCACTACAGCCCTGAAAATTTTATAGATAAAATTTAGCTAACTTAAAAGAAAAAGAAGAAAAAGGAGCCGTATCGGCTATGTTTTTAACAAGCCGGAAAAAAACGTACCTTAAATATTAAAAAAATATTCTTTAGGTAAAGTAATATATATATATATATATATATATATATATATATATATATATATATATATATATATATATATCTAAAACACATATGATAAACAAAATAGAAATTTAATATGTAATATTTGAAAATCAATTAGATAATAATTGTCGCAATAAATGGACAAACCGCGCCTTTGTCCTTTGTCCCCGCGCCACATTACACAGCCGACATCCATGTATTTACATAGAAACTTAAATCAAGCTAATGGTTGATTAATTGTAACAAAGCAAATCGATGGTACCACTACTACTACTACTACTAAAATAATCAAAATCAGCTTCACGCTGTATCCCGCACACAGCAGGGTAGGCAGAGGGAACATAGTGTTAAGACACTCAGTTCCCCACTACTACTAGAACTTGGTATTTTTTTTCAAGCGACACCAGTATTTTTTTCTTAAAATTCTTTATGTTTTATCTTTATTTATCTCACCAGACTATTACGATGATGTTTATTAATAATTTAAAATTGTATTTTAATTATTAATTCAGACCTTCTAATTTATACATCACTTAGCTTAACAAAGGAACTTGAAATATTAAGGAGATAATATATTTTACTATAGTATAACTTATGTATATCAAATCTATTTTAAAATAATATCATTGTTTAGGAGAGTGAACGAATCCACAACCGTGACGTTTACAGCCACACGCTTGTGCCCCTGTGCCACGACGGCCTCACAATTATTATATGATTCGAAAAAAAATGGGCTGAGTTCTCAATTTTGATAAGAGTCCCAGTGTGATTTTCTACTCTCGCTAGCTTACTTGCTTTACCTAATGTAAGACATTCTAAGCTCTTCGTACATTATATTACCCTATTAATACGCAAAATGACAATGACATAATGAAAATTTGAGTAAAATATTCGTAATTAAAAAATAATCATAATATAATATAATTTCTACGATCCATCTATTTTAATATTTTTTTTGAATAAAGAAACGAAACGTCTGCCTGTCATTTCAAGAAGATTCCATTATCCTCAATAGAAAAGTTTTCATAGATGTCTATTCTTGCCAAAGTAAGCTTCGTATAAGTAGATTGGCTAAAGAAATTTTTATATTATATATATTCAGTTCTATATTATATGTTATATATATAGAACTAATATATAGGCAAACAGTTAAATATCAATATACCAATGGACAGTTATTTAAATGTTATTTATTCAAATAATCATGTTGCCATAAAATAGTTTTATATATTTATTTATGAATCTTTTTATATTTCAATCTTTTTTTTATTATCATTTACCCGTTGCTTCTCCTTCTTTCTTCCTTGCGTTAATGCCCTAAGCGACTGTCAACGTTTTTTTAAAGTGTCCTATATTCTTAAAAAATATATACAAAATTTCATTAATAATCACTTATAATAAATAATCACTAACAATTTTTGCGTTAAAATGTAACGAATAAAACATATTTACTTCGACACTTATATTTCTTTATCTCCAGATATTTTAAAAGTGAGTTAGTTCACTCAACCTTATTATTTCTTTTCAGTGCCGGTGGTGGGGGCATGTTCGGAGACGTCAATATATCAGCGATACTGGATTCCTTTAGTATAAGTTACGACAAAAGAGTAAGACCCAACTATGGAGGTTAGTTAATAGAAGTAATCACCAAAACAACTCTTTATGATGTTTACAACTGGAATAATAACTTGATATTTTATGATTTATCTCAGAGCAAAAATTATTTCAGTCTCTTATTGTGTAAAATGAAAATGGTCGCTCGTCAAACCGTCATCGCTCGGTAAAAGAAGAAAGATATGTAATAACGTAATGGATTTTACAAACTTTTATATAAATCATATTATAAATTTTAATAAGCAAATCTACTTATATATAAATATTAGCGGTCAAATCGCGGGTTCGCCCGCATTCTACTTATAATTTTTTATTATGCTGCATTTGCCATAAGATTGATGATATAATTTATACATTCAATAATTTTTCATAAATGACTGCTACAGTAGCTAGGACGAAATCGGCGGCCAGGGCGCCCCCCGCAGAACTCAAGCCTATGCTTACGGCCGTAAACAGAAAGTAGAAATATATTAATTTTACATTTTCTATAAAAATATACGCCCAAATTACATAGCCGAAGCCGAAGATCATCTTCATTAAATTTACTTGATGATGAAATAACTTTCTCCCGTAAGTTTCAATATACATGTGAAATCGAAATCGATGAAATATCACCCTACAATTTTCAATTATTTTTTGTCACAAAATGCCTTATTGTCACTTATTTATAAGCGATAGAATATGGTGTCGCGAAATTTTTTGAAGAACTAATAATATTGAATATTTATGTCATACAAATATTTTACAGCGCACGCGCCTAAAGCATTTCGATGGCGTTCTATATTATTATTATTTCGTTATTTAGGGACATAAGACTTAATAAGACTAATGTTATGTAACCTATAGCATTTCTGAAGAATACAGCTTTCATAAAAAACAAAAGAAAAGTAAATTGGACCAGAAGACATATAAATGTACGACAATGATTATATAAAAAAAATAACTGGTTGTATGTAAAGTCGATTTACAGATGTAATAATATACTATTTAATCACAACTAAAAATGAATGATAGATGCGTCAGAAGTCAAACACTTAATTCGATCGTGGCTCTTAATCATTTGTACCGCGCTCTCGCTTGCACGCTCGGCTAAAGTGAAACGTGACTGTAAGTCACACAACAGTGTCCTTTAATTTATAAGGCGTTATCACAGCAGATAATTAAGTACCCTAAAAAAGTATGAAAATATTAGCTTTTGTAGCACATTGTTTAGAAAAATTTTGTGGAAAAATTGCAGGAATGCGTCAATATAATTATCAAAAGTCTTGTATAATAAAATGATACGAATACTTATATCGTGAATAGAAAGTGCAATGAAATTATTTTCCACTAAATACAACCGAACCGAACCGAACCGGTTGTACATCTAAACAAAGTGAAAAAATGAAAAATCAAATTAATTTAAAGAGTACAAGCGTTTCAAACATATCAAATATTTTATATTACTATTTCAGACCACCACGACTCTGCTACTTTATAAGACCTAAAAAGTGCTAAAAGATTAGTTATACGATAAATAAAAACATAATATTTCAGCTATTGCACAATTTTCCACAACACTTTCGTCGTCATTTAATAGCCAACAATTTTTTTACTGATATTGACATGCAAATAAAGCACTTTTAGTGGCTTTATTGGTACATCAAATTGGTCCAAAAAAATCTTATTTACGTTACGATTTGTTCAAATAATATCGAACATTTATTAAAGTTGCACAGCACATTTATTTTATTATACAACTGTTACAACTAAATAAATATTTGTTAAGAACCATAGCGTGAAATTTCATCCGTAATAAATGAAACTGAGTAAATTCAGTTTTAAAAATTGTATTCGAACGTTTCAACAGTACCTAGATATTTTTTTGATTAGTAATTCAATGTTCAAATTTTAGCTCAAAGGTGAAATCTTAAATCCCGTTTGTTAAATAAATGCGTTTCTCAGAAAATGTAATAAGGATTATATAGATTTTGTACAAAGTTCTATTTACCAAAATGTATAAAGTTAATATTATGTAAAGATTTTGCCACATAGTAAAATAAATAAATATTTATCCCCAACATACTGTTAAATGTTTATTTATACATGTACAAAGTTTTTAATGCATTTGTACTACAGTGGTAAAATGTGTCTCGCAAACCGAATATTTATGGACGCCCGAGTGTAATCATATAAATCACTCTATCGTACGCCGTTATCTGAAAGCAAATATCATAAATATAGTCCTTGCAGTATAAATTTTACATGACTACATAACATCATGAAAAAAAATGTATATTTTATTTATTTTTTTATTGTAGCATGTTATGTGATGTATGATATGTTTTTTTAAGCTGTATCCCGAACATAGCAGGATCCACAGAGGCAACCTGGGAACCTAAACACCGTTCCCATTAAGATACTTCCGTTCCCCACCTTCCACCGAATTTTGACTGACGAGACATTGAGTGTTGAGTGGCGAACCTCAAAGCCGCGCTTTGCCTCGTTAACAGGGCGAGGGAATTAAAATATTATATAATTCATTACCTCGAGTGGGAAACGAACCCACAACCTGTCGCGCTTACAGTCGCTGTAGCCCTGTGACTCGACTGGCCTGACATAGGTATGTATGATTCATATATAGAATATTTACTTGAATCATAATAATATTTATTAATATATAGAAGATGCTCTCAAAAAACATTGCCGATTATTTAAGAAAATAGGTGAAAAAGACCATTTTATTAGTATACAATACTAATATTCCCATTGTATTTTTATAATATATTTGAAATATCCAACCGTACCTAGTAGTTGTCGGTACAAATTCCTTCCGCTGGTACAAGTTTTGTTAAGAAATTCAAAATGAAAAAGTTATCTGTACAGATAACCGTCACCACGAAATGTCCTTGTAATGTGCAGAAAGTTAAGAATGAAATCCCATTCTCTCGTTAGATTATTCTAAAACATACATTTAATATATTTAAAATAAATAATTACTTTAAGTACATAGAATTCCATTAAGGCTAAAAAATAAAGAAATATATGTATGTTAACATTTATTAAATTAAAATATCTTCCCGCATCGCAATAAAAATCTAAGGTCGAGCAAAATAAATGTCATCTGACATTCACTTCAGTTATTGCTCTCGCGCTATTATAATTTCAACAAAAACTGAAAGTTCTAGCTCCATATAAAAATATTTATGCGAGAAACAATTAAATTTTCATTTCGTTTCTCGTTGAATTTCATTCACTATTGCAAATATTATTGTAAAATGAGAATTTTATTTATTTTAATTATAAAACGTTGGCCAATAAAAACGAACTAACTAAAAAACAATACCTATTAAACGCTGACCTGTCTGTGATTGCTTGTGAAGCCATTCCAAATTGTTATTTTAATTTATTTCCGTTATGTAGAAATAGTGCCGCTAACTCTTCTTACTCTTATTTACATTCATCTAGCTCTAACAACATTTCTGCTTGAAATAAATATCGCATTGTGTCTATCCAGCACAAAACGTTACTTTCCGACTTCTCCCCTCGACATCGACATCATAGCGACGCAATAAGACCACTTGTTATGTATATTGTGTCGTTTTCAGGACCACCCGTGGAAGTGGGGGTTACCATGTACGTGCTCTCCATCAGCTCTCTGTCTGAAGTCAAAATGGTATTTCGTATTTAAAGCAATATTAAAGACACAGCGCATACATAGCAAGATTTGTCCTTTAGTACGATCACCAGCATTACCGTTCATTGTAGCACCCGTGTCCACGGTTCGATCGCGTAGGCGTCCGCTGCGATCTTGT
>JAATLQ010032301.1:69280-82997 GCA_013421005.1 Heliconius erato x Heliconius himera | reverse complement strand
GTGTGAGGGATACAGCGTGAAGCTGATTAAAATAAAACTAATATTAAATTGCCAAAATGCAAACAAAAAAGGATTTAAATCGGTTAAGCCGTTTCTGAGATTATCGTGAACAAATTCACAGACAAACAGACAAACTGACCAAGTTCTATTACAATGTTAATTGTAATATCTTCCATGTACAGCCACCGATGAGTAAGGATTTTATTGTAAGTATCGATAAGTTGTGTTTTTATTTCAAAAATTCAAGTGAAGATTCTCATGGGAGGTACGAAAATGCGACCTAAAGTTTTAATAAATTTGTCATTAAAAATCTTCATTGCGTTGCAAACATACATTATAGGTATATCAAAACACGAACATAATTCAGTGTGTTAATTAAATAATTTTGTGGTTTAAGCGGGCGAAGCCGCGAGCGGGTCGCTAGTCTATGAATAAAAACGACATCTCAAGATCAATTTCAGAGTTGAGAGCTGTTTAAAAACATAGGCCTTGTAGATCGATTGTAAAACTCTTTATCTCTTGGCTTTCTCGTGCTGAAATTAGATTATACGTTTTTGTATGTTATTCTGTACAAAAAGTGTTGACTTTCGAATATTTCACTTTTCAACATTAAAATGTGTCAACTGTTTGCCGTCTTGACACGTAGGTAATGTTTACAGAAAGTACAGTATCACGGACTTGTCATGAGTTTACTTCTATAAATATAATTTTATTTGACGCCATCGTGGGCTCCGATTGTGGGTACGACCCTCTTTCGGAGACATGATTATTTTTTAAATTATTTACATATACACTCTGATAGATAAAGTGCGGCGTTGAGCTCTGCTAATCAACACGTAATGTCTCAAATGTAGAGCGGTAAGGGGGACACGTAAAGTCTTAACACTACGCCCACTTTTGTCCACCTTGCTATACGGGAAAGAGCGTGAAACTACTGTTTTTTTTAACCAATAATATTAAAATTTGAGAGGCCAGTCCTGGCACAGCGGCACGAAGCGTGACTGTAAAATCGACTGGTTGTGGGTTCGATCCCCACTCGAGAAGGTGAAATATTTACTTAAATTTATATTTCCATTTCTTCGCTCTGGTGTTGAAGCAAAGCGCGGCGTTGAGTTCTGCCACTCAACACGCAATGCCTCCAGAATTCGGCAGAAAGTGGGGAACGGAGTGTCTTAACACTAGGTTCCTACCCTGTTGTGTGCGGGATGCAGCGTGAAGCTGATATATTAAAATATTAGATTAACTATTACTAAAATTTCATCCAATTATGTCCAAAACCACAACATTTCGTGTGTACCGTCAAAAATTGTAGGTCAAACACATTAGGTTAACGGAGCGTTATTTGCATAAGATACTAAATAGAAAAGTGCTAAAAGACTACCCATTGTGACTATGTAAATGTATTTACTTGTAACTATTCTAAAGAATATGCCCGCATAACCTTTACAACATGAGAATGTAGAGTTAAAAAGATTACAACTGATGATTAGTTCCCTGTTGCGAGGATTCAGGGCGTTGAACCTTCATTGTTTACGTGTAAGACTATAATTTTAAATTCAATTAAGCCTATTTTATAAAAAAAATATACAATCTTACTAAATTTGCCTTGTCAAGGGAATCTAGTGTTAAGACACTCCGTTCCCCACTTTCTGCCGAATTCTGGAGGCATTGCGTGTTGAGTGGCAGAACTTAACGGCGCGCTTAACCTCGACACTAGAGCGAAGAAATGGAAATATGAATTTAAGTAAATATTACCCTCGAGTGGGGTCGAACCTACAACCTGTCGGTTTTACAGTCACACCTCGTGCCGCTGCGCCACGGCTTGCCTTATTATTTTATTTTATTTTTTTTTTAATTTGCCTTGTTTTTTTTTCTAGGGCCCCGAAATGGTCCGCGTATCGAAGTTCTATAAAGAAGCGAAAAATGGACATTATCTGCGCTACCTACACGAAGACACACGCACATTATATGAAACATTTCGTAGAGGCGTCAAAGAATCAAGTAAGTAAAATATTTTTTTTTTATCGTCACGCTCTATACTGTATACACACACGATAGGTTCCCCATTTTCCTCTGAATTTTGGAGATATTGTGTGATGAGTAGCGGAACTCTACGCCGCGCTTTGCCTCAAACCAGAGAGAAGAAAATGGAAAATATTAAATATTTCATTTCCTTCCTTTCCTCAGTGAGATTGATAGTCAGAGTTTGATACTCTTTTCTTTATTCGCTAGGCATTGAATACAGTATGTTGATTCGAAAAAGTCTTTTCAAACAATTATCAAAGAGGAGTGCCTCAGGGCACGGTTGTAGAGCCCACCTCGTTTCCATTTACATTTCCGCTTGTTAGCGATAAATGCGATAATCTACGTTACAGAATGATGTTAACATCATTCACCAACTGGTTTGTGTACACACGAGGTACAGTTAAACATAGCTTATGCTAGCTGACCCGTCCGGACGTTGAGAGAGCGTTTTGTTTTTTTTAATGGGTCCTATAGCCAAATGACAGGAACAAGGTTTTTTATAAAAAAAGCACCACAACAACAATATAAATAATCATCGAAATACTTCACGAACCATAATAACTTAATAATATAGTAAATTTAAAAGTTTAATATAAGTTTTCATTGGTTGGTATCCAAATGATATGTAATTATTATACTTGAATGACAGTTCTTATTTTCAATATTTCTAGATAATGGCAATTGTCTCGGTTGGCGCGAGGGACCAAATAAGCCTTACGTGTGGCAGAGCTACAATGAGACCCTGCTGAGAGCGAAAAACTTTGGTTCAGGTCTTATATGCCAAGGCCTCACCCCGGGGCAAGGCACCTTTGTAGGTGAGTGACTTGACTATAATTTGAATGTGTATGAAAATTTTGTTTTGTTCAGACTACCCAGAACCAATTTTCAAAGTCATTCTCATATGATTCCACTTTATACTGATACAATATATGTAGTGTATTGTAATTTATATTTAAAATAATTTAGCAGATAATACTGAAGAGAAAAGCAAATGAATATTGAGAGATTAAATAATTGTTATTAAATTTTTAATTATTTAAAAAAATATATTCAATTTATTAAATATTTTTTAAATATTCTAGGTATATATGCTCAAAACTGTCCAGAGTGGATCATGACTGAACAAGCTGCATATTGCTATTCGATGGTAATAGTACCGCTGTATGACACTCTCGGAGCCAACGCATGTGCCTTTATTATTAATCAAAGTAAGTGTTTATATAACTTATTTATAGAATGTACATGACTAATTTTGTCAAATAAAAATGAAAAAAAAAGTTATATTTTACTATTTAGTTTATATTTCGTTATATATTTTTTATATTTCATGTTTTGACTATAGAATATTGTATTGTTTCATTGATCAATACGTCTACTATGTAATACCGTTTTGCAATATAATTGAAATAACCTGTTATTATGTTATTCATACTATAAAACAATACAATGTTAAATAAGTTCATACTGACAATATCATAACAAACAATTTTCAACAAATTTCAGCGGAAATGTCAGTAGTAGTATGCGAGGACGACAAGAAGGCCAACCTGCTGCTGGACCAGTCCCCGCGCTGCCTGCGCAAGCTGGTCACCATCCGGGAGGTGTCGCCCTCCACGCACCAGCGCGCCAAGAGCCGCGGCGTGGACATCGTCAAGTTCAGCGACGTGGAGGTGCAGGGCGCGCAGAAGGACCATCCTTGCGTGCCGCCCAGCCCGGCGCACCTGTGCACCATCTGCTACACGTCGGGCACCACGGGCATGCCCAAGGGCGTGATGCTGTCGCACGAGAACGTGGTGGCGTCCGTGTGCAGCGTCAGCCTGCAGCTGGGCGAGCACCGCCCCACCGCGCGCGACGTGCTCGTGTCCTTCCTGCCGCTCGCGCACATGCTGGAGCGCTGCTGCGAGGTGCGCCCACTACCCTCCCCTCACTTCTCTTACCACACAATCTTCATTCATACATCTTTTTTGCCAATTTATTATCACAAAATCGTTGTTTATGTTTACCATCACTTACATATATAAAACATCAATTGCTACACTAGTCTATACAAAACTACTCTGGATAAATACTATGATACAAAGAAAATGTTGCTTATGCTATTTACAATCAACTATGCTATTATAATTATGTGTATTTCCATACATATTATTATCATTTATTTATTTTATTACATCCCACCAAAAGTACATGCTGTTACGAACTACAAAAAATTCAATATACTTTATATTAGTAACAATATATTAAAAAAGAACAATGATTTGTCCTTATTTATATTTAAAATATTACATATACTTGTATTTGTAAGGCTGTCGAACATCAATAAATTCTCCAAAACAAACAACATATGGAAATGAACGGGAAATACGATATTCGTATTGGCTATATACATAAAGTTTATTAAATAATGATGTTTTCATTTGTTAGTATATTACAAGCCCACGTCCTGTTGTATTCCAATACTTCCTAATAAAATAAATATTGGGATATTTTTATAAGATTTTACATGTGTACATTTTAATTACTAAAATTATCCATTCAAAAGGACTTAATTAACATCTTTATTAAATAGAAAAAAATGTATTAAAAATGTTTTAGTCAAAAAAAAAATTGAAGAAAATTTTACGATGTTTCATATTATATAAATTTATTCGTATTTTTCTAATTTGTTTGTTTCTTTAAATCCAATCCTCAATTGCAATAAAGAGCTAGGATTCCTTTCATGAGTGTATAGTTGTTATAGTCACTGAGTAACTGGGGCTCGCTGTTGTGCTCGCAGAACGCGGTGTACATGGTGGGCGGCGCGGTGGGCTTCTACAGCGGCGACATCCGGCGGCTGGGCGACGACCTGTGCGCGCTGCGGCCCACCATGCTGCCGGCCGTGCCGCGCCTGCTCAACCGCCTCTACGACCGCGCGCAGGCCGACGTGGCCGGCTCGCGCCTCAAGCGCCTGCTCTTCAACATGGCGCTGTCCGCCAAGGAGGCCGAGCTCAAGAGGTTTGTATACCTGTTACTAGCTCCCTAGCTAGAATAAGGCTCCATGCTCAACTTTGCCACGGATCATTTTCCAACTTGCTTATTGCTATTTATATATTACTAGCGGCTCGCCCACGGCTTCGCCCGCTTAAAATACATGATTCTTGATTTAATAAGCAGAATTGATTGACAACTCTAATGACTTCTAATATGATTTTTTTATTACTTTAATCTGTAATATTCTAATATGTTTTTTTACGACATTATCGTAACTTCTATAAGAATTTTTGATTGTCTCGAACTAAAAAATATGACCAATGTTGATATTTGATATTCATAAAATATACATAAGGCTAATTATTTATTATATGTATATATTTTTGTAACATTACGTTATTTTTATCTATGTTATGTTTTTAAAGCTCTGTTAAATGTGCTGATGTCACTTAATAATTTAATGTACTGCTTTAGAAACAGCCTTAAATGTAAAATTATTGATTTGGGTAAGGATTCATAATATTCTTTGTAAAATAACTGTAATGTTTGCATATTAACTCCTGTATAGTTTTTATATTAGTTACACATATTATTAGCTAAATGTACAATTGGTAAATATACAGTTATTACAGAGTACACGTACATAAGATGTTTTTAGGCATTTTTATATAGATTTATTTCAAACGAACGAACGAACAAAAAAATCTATGTATTTGCTTGATATCTTTTTGAAGATCAAATCATTCTTTATCTCTGTGTTGAATTAATTACGATTTCAACTTAACTGTTATGATTTATGAAGGTACTCTCCACTAATAGTTCAATTTTGTTTACTTTATTGTATGAAATATTGTATAATAGTGCTTCAAAAATATATATTTTTATCAACAGTCATATAATCAAGACGTTTCGAATGTCATTCTTTAGCCAGGAATCTTACCAGCGTGATTGCTATATTGCTATTGCGAACGTTAGTTCGCAGGCAAACTAATGCCTTGAGTTCATTCAGATGACGATAACTTTTTTTTTTTAACCGATTTTGATGAACCGAACTTTAGTAGTTAAGTTGAGTTAAAACAAAGCAATTGGTGAAACTTTTAAGAAAATTGGTTCAGTACTTTCAGAGAAAAATGTGGACATAAGTATATCGACAGACAGACAGACAGACAGACAAGAAATTAAAAAAAATATATTTTTGCTTCCTATTATTCTTTTTAAGTGCCCCTCTATCCATTTCAGTCAAAATTACTAAATGTACAGACAAAATATTTTTAGTGTCTTATTATATACAGAGATAACATTTCGGAAATATTTCAATTATGACTTTATTATTTCATTTATTAACGTGAGACAACGTAAAATCGTGATCGACTATAAAGATGCTTAATATAATAATTTAAGATTTTTTATTACTTATTTCATAAAAACTCGAAAATTATTCAAACTAAAATATTTTATTAAGAAAATATTATCTGGGACCCACTCATAAAATCATTGAATTCTCAAACCCACCATACCAGAGGGCAAGATACTATCAGCTCATTCTGCAGGAATCCAGGGCAGTACGCGAGGCAATTAAGAAATCGTTGGCGGTAGTTTGATATAATAATTATGTCAACTGACAGACGAATGCCACCTCAGTCTACCCGTGACCACGGACTACTGCGAAGTGTTCGAAACGTTGGGTTTCCAAAAATGTATAAAAATACAAAATATACGCGATTAATCCGGTTAAAATAGTTTCATTTAAAATATATTATCATTGTTAATTAAATCCTATTTCTCAATCAAACACATCGAATCAATTTAATTAAAATATGGTAGAATTAAAGAAAATATAGTAGTATTAATGATGCCGCGGTGAGTGTAAATTGGTGCATCTTACGTCGCGCTTCCGGACCGTAGCCAGACCCTCCGCCTTCGCCTCCCTTTATAAAACTTTGTACGACTTATTTCTTTACATTTTTAAATATTACTCCACACGTAGGAATGAAAAATATTATTAGAAAACACGAATTTGTAATTAAGATTTAAACCTGCTTCTGCAAAATGGTGGGATGATGAAGTGCAAGATGCTATAGAAAAAAAGAAAAAGGCATGACAGGATTATAAAGCCTCAGGTAAGGATAAAAGTATGAGAGAAATTAAAAAGGCAGTAAGGCAGCGGGAGCATATGGAGTTACTACCGAGATGATTAAATATGGTGAGCCACGCATCTTGGAATTCTTCTGGTTTTTGTGCAATTTATGGAGGAAATCAGAGGAGGTCCCAGATGATTGGCGAGGTGCGGTCATCGCGCCTTTTTATAAAGACAAAGGTTCACACGTAGACTGCGCAAACCATAGGGCTATCAGTTTGATTAGCTTGGGTAATAAAGTTTATACTAAAATATTGGCGACAAGAATGCAAGAGAGATCTGAAAAGCTGTTGTGGGAGCCCAAGGAGGCTTCAGACCTGGAAGAGGGTGTATGGATCAGATCTTTTCCCTCCGCATGATCACGGAACAATTCTTGGCCGTTAACCAAAAAGTTTTCTGTGCTTTTGTGACCTTGGAAAAGGCGTTTGACAGAGTTATAAGAGCGAAATTATGGGAGATTAATTACGGGGTAGTACCCCGGTACAATGTGAGCAGACCCTTGCTGCAGGCTGTAAAGTCTCTTTACAGAGATCACTCAGCCTGTGTGCGAGTAGGAGCTGGCATGTCGCCCTGGTTTGACATCCGATAGGGTGTTAAACAAGGTTGTGCCCTTGACTCCGCGACGTGCCTTTGCAGGCTTCCGCCGCCGCGTTTCGTGAAGTGTTAGTGGGTATTAGGACAGCCTACATCTGCCAGTCCGCGAGTCCCACATAACCCACTCGAGTCCCCACTCGGACCGGTATCCTTAACAGGATATCTTCACGGTAAAAAAAAATATGTCAGCTTGGTTGTTCAATTTGTATTTGGATATTTGTCTCCAAGGAGTGAAACAAAGTGAAATAGGAGTGAAAAAAGGTGACCTGAATGTGAATTGCTGTACGCAGATATGCAGTGCTTATTGCATCATCAGAAAGCGAGTTGCAGGCATTGGCCACCATTCTGAAAGAAGAGTGTGAAAATAATGGTCTAAGCCTCAATGCGAATAAGACAAAGGTTCTGATTTTTGAAAGAAATAAAGAAAGGACGGAACGGAGCCTTAGTTCCATTGATGAGACGGCGAAACGTCAGCACAGCTGCGCGTTTAGCCGTACTCAATGCAGTGTTGGAATCGACGCTGTTATACGGCAGCGAAACGTGGGTATTACAGAAGAAGAATGAAAGAAAGATGAATGCCGTGGAGATGCTATCTCTTTGTAGGATATGCGGAGTCAGCTTAGCTCGAATCCGCAATGAAGAGATACACAGAATAACAGGTACTAGCGAGGATGTCACGCTGTGAATGAAGAAGAACGTGCTCAGCTGGTTTGGGCACGTCGGACGAATGAGTGATGAAAGATTTATGATGGAAAAGAAGAAGAAGAAAAAGATTTATGACGGCAAAGTGAATGGTAAGAGAGATAGGGGGACACCTTGGTTGACCTTCGAGAACACAGTATCAAAGATACTGGAGAAAGGTCATGTAAAAAGCATGAGGACCCCCCGCAGGGCAATGTATGAAGAGGTTGATGATAGTGGACGAGGCGAAAGAGGTATGTAGAGATTGTAGCGTTTGGCGCTTCGTTCTCTCTGACTACCCCGCTCGGGGTAAAGCGTGAAGCTAAGTTAAGTTAAATTTAAAAATTTTCAAATCCTACTTACTACCTTTAAATATTTATATATTTTCTAAAATGTGTTTTTCTATCCTGAGTGTGACATAAAATTTAATAAATTTGTAAATAATATTTCACAAATAGCATTCTTTTTCAAATGATATTTCTTTGCTTAATTCTTATCTTTGGGTAGGAAGCAGCGAGCTTTTTACCACATACCAGATTATATGATAAAGGGCTCACTATTTCCTTCACGCAAATCCTAAGGTTGTGCTAGCATATTCTCTAAGCTTGGACACATCGTGTGGTTGCATAAACCTGCGAACAGGGCCCTTATTCTAGCAACGTTTGGTCCTCAGGGGCATCATCCGCAGCGACTCGCTGTGGGACCGGCTGGTGTTCCGCAAGGTGCGCGCGGCGCTGGGCGGGCGCCTGCGCATCGTAGTGGTGGGCTCGGCGCCGCTCGCCGGCAACGTGCTCACGTTCGCGCGCGCCGCGCTCGGCTGTCTGGTGCGTACACGCTCTGTTTGCCCTGTTCATTTAATTATCCATATATATAACAGGACATGTACCTGACTGACTGAGGTAAGACGCGCGTACAGCCGTAACCGCTGTGCGTAGAAAAGTAAAATTTCGACAGATGTTTATTTTCATAATCTGGACATCCACTAAGAAGGGATTTTAAAAAATTTTAACCCTAAAGGGAGGAAATAGGGGTTGAAAGTTTGTATGATTTTTTTTTTAAATCGGCACCGATTTTTAAAAAGTTTGAAATTCAGACTCTTAAAAATATTTTATTGAACACGTGTTTGATGGTTTTTTTAGAATTCACCCCCTAAAGGTTCAAATAGGGGTTGAAAGTTTATATGGAAAATCATTAAAGCGCCACCGATTTTAAAAAAAAATAAATCCAGATTGTTAAAAATATTTTATTGAACATGTGTTTCGTGGTTTTTTTTAAATTCACTCCTAAGGGTACAAATAAGCGGGCGAAGCTGCGCTCGCCCACTAGTTATGTTATACTTATCATTATATTTTCTAGAGTCATATCTGGATATACAACGTAACTATGATTATACATTACTGATACAGTAATAATAATTAATAAAATATAGCTATTTCTTTTATACCACCAAAATATAAATAACACTTTGTATATATTGAACATAGCCTGCTACCATTAAAAAGACCCCGCTTATTGTATACTTATTAAATTGTATTGTATACACTATATACATAAACAAGGCAAAGTACACCGTTGAGTTGCGGCACTAAAAACGTAAACCTCAACCTACTGAATTCGCCAGAAGACAACGGAAATGTGTTAATAAAAACAGAATGTCTTAACACTAGGTTGCCTACTTTGCTATATGCATACAACGTGAAGCTAAATAACATAGACATAAACTAAATCTACAGTAGATACATTTAAGTTTTTAGTTAAGTTTATTGCAAAAAATATGTTTCGAAAATACTAATAAAATACAGTGTTTTTGTCAGCACTACTTTAAATGAAACCACAGTTTTAACCACTCTCTAAAAGCCTAATACATTTTTTTTTCCCAAAAATGAAAAAATGATTTTTTCAAACAAAATTAATTAATCAAATTATTGTTGTAATATAAACACACATAAACCTATCAAAGGAAAACCGCCGCATACGCCTCATTCCGAAATCGAGTCGTAGATATTGGCGGCAAATTCAAAGTTGATTAACCTTTAGTAGTATTTTTATAGTAGTGTGTGTTTACGTTATTGGTATCTATGCGTAACTGCGTCACACGAAATACAGGTATTGATAAACGTCGTGAAATGAAAAAAAATCCTACGTCTAAACTGTTGAGGTATCTTGATTAATTTCTTTAGGTATGGGTTTAAAATATTTACCCTATATGCTGTTTCCGTAAAAGGAGCGCTGACGCTTCCACTCTGTATACAATACACAGTGGGTATATAACACGCAAATATCTCGCATAAGCAAAATGCTTAATCAAAAATATTACTGCATATAATGCTAAATATAAAAACAAAACAAATATATAGTCCTTAGTTCGCCCTTGAAAAAGTCAAATTTCTAATTTGTTCTCTTTATTAAAGATAAAGTAATAAAACATAATTTATAAGCAATTAGTTATAGTAATATAAGTGGATCTTTGACGCAAATTGCTTAATTGCTTTTAACGTTAATCACTATAATGTAATAAGCTAAAAATAACATTCAATTATCATCTAAACTACTACCTACTATTTATAAATAAATTATGGATTTAGTACATAACTTTTACAATTACTTCTAAAGATCAGCAATAATTTAGATTTTAATATATTAATATATTAATTTTAATATATTAATTTTAATATATTAATAATTAATATATTAAAATTTTTAGCGACTCAATATTACCTTTCTGGCTTGCTGATCTCAACTACAATCGTACGTACCGTTTACTAAACACAGAAAAACTAAGGCAATGGTACAAAACCCTAAAGACAACCAATAAGTTCTTAAATGTATTTAAAATTAGCACACAAACTAGAATCATCGATCGACATTTAATATACAATTACTCACAAAGTCATCCAAAATAGAAATCATATGACTTGTAAAATAAACTTTCAAATTTGATTTAAACTAATATGATATTCAACCTTCAGCCATCGCCCATCACATTCGTTATATTAATAAACTAATGCAAAGTCAAGGTTATTGACATATGTATGTGTATTTGCTTCCTGAGTGATTTAAGCTTTCCACTTGTTTATTTTTCTTTTAGCTTCACGCTGTATCCCGCATATTGATAAAGTACGCGGCAGGCAGAGGGCACCTAGTATTAAAACACTACGTTACCCACTTTCCGCTGAATTTCCTAAACTATAAACACACTATAAATATATACACTAAAATTTTGTGTTTTTACCAGAGCGAGAAATTGAAAATATAAAATAATTAATTTCCTCGAGTGGGAATCGAACCCAAAACTGTGGCGTTTACCGTTGCGTAAGTGCTTACCCACTGCGCTACAACGGCCTTTGATTTCACTTGTTTGTTATTCTTTAATATATCTCGCATTAATACGTCCGCGAAATATATTAGCATATTTGCTTTGGATAAGACTCGATATTTTGATGATTTGCTTAGAAAATATTATTATTGGGTCATCATTCAAATTTATATTTGAGTAATGATGATATATATATGAAGTAAACAGTTTAGCTCAGCTTTAAAGTATGTATGTTTCTTAAAGAATTTATGTAAATCTAAATGTATTGAAAATGTTTATGAATGTTGTGTTCATATAAATAGCATAAATTTATAGTGTAGTATGATTTATTCATAAACTCATCGTTGAATAAATCTGCTTAAATGTTTTTTTATCTAGGTTCCAAATTTTTTCGTAGTGTCGTTCTTTTAATTTTATTATTTGACCAACACAATATGTTACATACTTTTATTACTTTATTATTAAAAATCAAAATAAATAAATCAGCTTCACGCTGTATCCCGCACACAGCAGGGTAGGCAAATGGAACAAAGTGTCAAGGCACTCCGTTAACCACTTTCCGCCGAATTCTGAAGGCATTGCGTGTTGAGTGGCGGAACTCAACGCCGCGCTTTGCCTCGACACCAGAGCGAAGAAATGGAAATATAAATTATACCATTGTATACGTAAAATTATTTGAATATATTATTATCAAATAGTTACAATTATTTAAAAATTAAGATTGCAATAGCAACATGTTGATTATGTAAATACCTACAGTATCGGATTATATGATGCATTTCATACGACGATATCTACGAGTAAGTTCCATTCCAGTACAAACCAGGCCAGTTAATGTTATCATTTAACTTTTGACCCAATATAGTATTATAGACTAATGCGATAATTTAATAATTTTCATATGCAATTAAAAGCATAAATTATTAAAAGATAACATATAATAAATAATATAAACAATAGAATGGTTTCTCTCTGTTTAATTATTTTTTAACTGGAAACAATCACTCTATCAAATAGAATACAGGAAGGAATATATGTAGAGACTCATCTTGTTTTTTTTCCTTTTTTAAAAAAAGGTAAACATATCGTCAGCTTACAGTGTTACCTTCATTTTATTTCATATAGTAGACAATACAAATAAATTTTCAAAATTGCAATAATTTTCGTAAAAAATAAGCTCGTTGTTGTTTTTTTCTTGGTCTTTTCTGATAATTTTCTTAATTTAGGTATAAACCTAAATTAAGAAAATCTCTTTCGATAATGTCGGATTAGAGTATAAACTCTAATCCGACAGGTCGGATTAGAGTTTATACTCTAATCCGACATTATCGAAAAAGATTTTCCAAATCGTCTAACATTGAGAAACAAATTGTTTAAACTTATTGTTATTAAAATTAGAATGTAAAATAATAAAATATAATTTGCTTTGTGAATTCAGATCGTAGAAGGCTACGGACAAACGGAGTGCACGGCGCCCGTCACGCTCACGGTGCAGGGCGACCACGTGCCCGAGCACGTGGGGCCTCCCGTTGCTTGCTGCAAAATCAAGGTATATAAGTTATATAATATTTTATAGTGATATTGAGCTGTTACAAAGTTGATTGGAATGTAGAGCAAATTTTCAATAATCATGTTGGTTCTTAATAAAATAATTGTTTTGATAACCATATCAATCTATATTGTTTCCGGCAGCTGGTGGACGTGCCGGAGATGGAGTACTACGCGGCGCAAGGACAGGGAGAGGTGTGCGTGCAGGGCGCCAACGTGTTCCGCGGGTACTTCAAGGAGCCGGAGAAGACGCGCGCCGTCGTGGACGCGCAGGGCTGGCACCACACCGGCGACGTGGGCAAGTGGCTGCCGGTCAGTGCGCGCTAGCGTTAGTTAGTGTAGGGGCGCAACGTGTTCCGCGGGTACTTCAAGGAGCCCGACAAGACGCGCGCCGTCGTGGACGCGCAGGGCTGGCACCACACCGGCGACGTGGGCAAGTGGCTGCC
>JAATLQ010032301.1:26885-69270 GCA_013421005.1 Heliconius erato x Heliconius himera | reverse complement strand
AAGACGCGCGCCGTCGTGGACGCGCAGGGCTGGCACCACACCGGCGACGTGGGCAAGTGGCTGCCGGTCAGTGCGCGCTAGCGTTAGTTAGTGTAGGGGCGCAACGTGTTCCGCGGGTACTTCAAGGAGCCCGACAAGACGCGCGCCGTCGTGGACGCGCAGGGCTGGCACCACACCGGCGACGTGGGCAAGTGGCTGCCGGTCAGTGCGCGCTAGCGTTAGTTAGTGTAGGCGCGCAATGTGTTCCGCGGGTACTTCAAGGAGCCCGACAAGACGCGCGCCATTTAAAGCATAACTATCGCGTGCCTTCCTAGACTTCTAGTATTGTGACCCATAACGCAAAATGAAATAAGATATTTCTTTTTTCTACTATGAATATAAGATTAAAAAAACACTATTTCTTAAGTTTTGTTATTCTATGAGATTTTTTAAACATTTACAAGATTTTTTTTTTAATTTGCAGAATGGTACCTTAAAAATCATTGACAGAAGAAAACACATTTTCAAGCTATCACAAGGCGAATACATAGTTCCTGAGAAAATAGAAAACATTTATATTAGAAGTCAATACGTCGAACAAGTATTTGTTCACGGTGAATCATTAAAGGTAAGATTTTCTTCTTATTTTAGATTTACGCTGTACCCCGAGAACTAGAGGTTTTGTGTGCCAAGTGGCGGAATGGAAATGAGCGAGAATCATATGTGTCATTTATATATGTATGTATAAGATTACTTATGTGGGTGTGTGATATCATGTATGGTTGTGTGATCATAAGTGTTGATTTAAGATCATATGTGTTGACGTGTGATCACGTGTGAACATGTGATTACACGTACATATATACTATATGTGGATGTGACATCACATGTGAGGACACTTACGTAGATGTGTGATTACATGTGCGGCCACGTGATCACATGTGTAGACGTGTGATCACACGTGAACATGTGATTACACATGTATATATATTATATGTGGATGTGACATCACATGTGAGGACACTTACGTAGGTGTGTGATTACATATGCAGGCATATGATCACAAGCGTCGATGTGTGATTACATGTGTAGACGTGTGATCACATGTTAACATGTGATTACACACGCATATACATATATGCATATTATATGTGGATGTGTGATCACATGTGTGGACGTGTGATTACTTGTAAACATATCATTACATATGTAGACGTTTTATCACATGTGTAGATGTCAAATCACATATGTGGATATGAAATAAAAAAACTTTATATCTTCTAAGATATATTGCAAAAACAAATAATAACCAATGTCGTTGGTTGTCGACAGTCATGCGTAGTGGCGGTGGTGGTGCCGGACGTGGACGTGGTGAAGTGTTGGGCGCTGGAGAACGGCATCCAGGGCACGTTCTCCAAGCTCTGCGACGACGAGCGAGTCAAGACCATCATCATGGAGGACATGCTGCAGTGGGGAAAGAGCGCCGGACTCAAGACTTTCGAACAGGTATTTAATGATTTTTTTCACACTATATGTGCGCATATAACGAACCGCATCTGACGGTTAAAGCAATGGTCGTTAGTTCGATTCGCACTCGGTGAAATTTATTTTTATTTCCTTGTCGTGGTAAGAAGACAAAAGGTAACGTTAAATCCCGCCTCTTTACACATCGAAAATTGGGCGGAAAGCTAGGAACATAACATTTTGTTTATTCAAACGAACATTGGAATAAACAGAATATTAATATTTAAAGTATACTTACAATAACTATTCTTTCACAGGTCAAAGACATATATCTACATCCTGATCCGTTCTCAGTGCAGAACGGTCTCCTCACACCCACAATGAAGGCGAAACGACCAGAAATCAGAAACTACTTCAAACCACAGATCGACGATATGTACAAAAAACTCGAATAACGATAACTTCTTTGTAAAATATATTTTGTAACTAAAGTTAAATATAAACCGACAGTTAAAATATGCTAACGCATGAGATGCTATTCGATACGTAATCCGTAAAATGCAACGCTTTAAGTAAATTTTGTTACGATATATTCATATTATAATGATAAAATACCTACACAACTAAGATTCCGTTGATTCTTTTACGGAAAACTTTCGTTATATTGTTCCTGAAATAAATGTAATCTTAATAGATTATATTCAAAATAGAAGTAAAAATTACCGAAAGGTTAAATCATTTGAACAATATGGCGGTATCTTGTACATAGATAAAAAAAATAACAGCAAATACTACGATATTAGTTCATATTAAATAAACAACAATTTCTATTATATTTTAATTTCCATTTAAAATTATATGAAAATAGTTCATAAATAAACAGTCCACAATGAAGCACCAGTCTTTAATAATAGTGCTTATAAAAATAAAATAAATATTATTATTATTGACAATTTTATACTATAACCCACCCAGTGTTGGTTTTTTTTATATAATAATTCATAAAAAACATATAATATTACAATGCTTTTAGTTCTTAGTTAATAAATCAAGAGCTATAATATGAGATAATATAAAGTTTGTGAGCTAGTTGTAAAATAATTAAAATGATAGTACGAAACATAATTTACCTATTTAGTACCATTTTTAAGGTATCTTATCTAAGTCACTTCTTACAGAGCCTTGTGAAATGCTAATGTCAAAAAGTACACTCCCGCCAAAAAGTTTTCTAAATTTTTATTTATACACTAGTAAGTAGTAATAATAAAAAATATGTCAATAAAAAATATGAAACATATACACACATATAACACTCTTTCTATACATTATTGCCGGTTTCCTTTTTCTAATTTGATTTTCATTTGAAATGTTCAAAAGAAAAATCAAAATTGAAGAGTTTAAGCAATAAAGAAATGCATTTTCGTTTGTATACAAAATTGAAGACATTTACATCAAATATACATTTTCGAATTTAATTTGGTTATCAAATATTCGTTAAGTATCTTAAGACAAAAGATGAAAAACTTAATATAGGTAGTTACTTTGTTAGTCGATACTATGGCAATAATTAAAGGAACAATCGTTTCTTGTACAGTCAATTATTCATTCAATCAATTGTATTTGGTTAATTATTATATTCTTTGGAATTTTATTATTTTTTAATATTTTATTTTAAATGCGGAGTTAAAATTCCGAAAATGAGATTATATAGTGGTCTAACTCATGTTTTCTTAAAATGACTGATTATAGATTGTCAGTAATGTCAAACTGATTTGACTGACTATCCATAATCAATAATTTTTTTATTTCTTATTAAACACATTTAATAAGTAACAAGATTACTTAAAGAATGATTTGTAACTCGTTTTAACTTTGCGTATAATTTTCGTAATCATCTTATGGGTTTGGCCACTTCTATGACAAGACAATTGATTTTTTTTAAACATGGTGACCTTTAGACAACATATGGCAAAAGCTATATTAATTGAATAAATCAAACTGATAACATTGTTATATATGTGCTAATGTTTTAATAAAAACAGTTAAATATGATTTGCAGATTTTAGAAGTTATATTGTCATGGAAAAAAAAACTATATTGTTTGACAAATTTCAATTTGTTATTTTTTTCTTTTTAATTCTAAAAGTCGCCAGTCAACTTTTTCTAAACTTTTCTTTTTTTTTTATAGAAAAAAAAGTTATATCTTATATAACGTATTATGATAAAATATGACGCCGTAAGCAATTTAGTAGGCAAATGTACTTTACGACAATTTTATACGCTAATTGTTATTAAGCAAAATGTTTTTAGATTTTACTTTCCTTTTCGTGTGTTTACGTTAAGTATTTGTATTGTTAGAGGGAGAATCTCTATGGGTTGTGTGCTTGAAATGAGATTTCCACAACTAGGATTGCAATGGATGTCTGTCTGTCACTGAAAAACGCCTAAATAAACTGTATTAGACCTACTTTTAAGAATGTATTGGTTTTTTTTTTCAAATTACTAGTACTTACTATAAAAAATATTTTAGGTCAACGTGTACTTAATACGATATTATAGTTTTTAAATATTTGCAAAAAGATTAAATATGTTTAACTTTAGTTTAGGAAAGCAATGATTAATAATTTAAAAAAATGTTAGTTTGATGTGGGTTTTATGTAAATTGTGACAGAATGCATACGAGCCGGTTTCAGTGGGAGACAGATAATAAAATGTAGGTCAAACTGTCGCACCGTGTAGATAATTTGTATTCTCTATTTAAATTTAAGATTTGTGCTTTGAGCAACAACAACTTTACGATTTCAAATTGTTCAAACCAAAATTTTGTTGTTATTTGGTGCAAGTTGTACTACGATAATTTATTTTTAAATAAAATTTTAAAAATATTTTTTTTGTTGTTTTTTTTTTGTATTGGATTAGATACCCTTGCTTGCTTTGCAGATGGCGTGTTACCTGTAGCTAGCTAAGATATGACTCCGGTAGTTTTAATATGATATACAAAAATAGTATTAAAGAATTATATGTATGACTCAAATTTAAAAAATAAAATGACTAAAGATATTAGTCATTCATTTTATTGTTCTATAGAAAAATAGAAAAAGAGAGGAGAACAATGCAATTTATAAAATAAATATTCGATATTCGATTCCAGCCGTGGCTCAGGGACACAAAGTGTGACTGTAAAACCGACTGGTTGTGGGTTCGATCCCCACTCGAGGAGATGAAATATTTACTTAAATTTATATATCAATTTCTTCGCTTTGGTATCGAGGCAAAGCGCGGCGTTGAGTTCCGACACTCAACACGCAATGCCTCCAAAATTCGGAAGAAAGTGGAGAACTGTCTTAACACAGGTTCTAGGTTCCCTCAGCCCACTGCCTCTGCAATGTGCGGGATACAGCGTGAAGCTGATTTTTTTTAACATTCGATATTACATATTTCCAAAAACAGTTATGTTGTTGGTTGGTAATGAAGTACTAAATTAGCTCCAACACAATCTAACACACATCCTTGTGTTTTTCCAAATGTAAGTTGATATTGATATATTATTGTTTCTCTTAAAATATAATTTATGATTTTGTTTTGAGTTTGGAAAGCTTACGATATATTCTATATTTATTTTACTAATTATATAAATTGTATTAATTGAAAATATGGAAAATTATAATGTTACTATTTTGTTCAGTGATAATATTATATATTTCTTAGTGTGTTATTTTTATTTATTTTTTTGCCATAGTTCATAATATGAAAAAAGTAACATATTCATGAGGCCAGAGTAAGTTTGAGCAGAAACATAAGCGTGTAATTGTAAAAGCGACTGGTTGTGGGATCGATCCACACTCGAAAAAAAAATTTAATAATTCCATTTTTTCGCTCTGGTTTAGAGGCAAAGCACGACATTGAGTTCCGCCTCGCCACAACATGCAATATTTTCAAAATCCTGCGGAAAATTGGGAACGCAGTGTCTTAACACTCATGAAGCATGAAACTGAAAAAAAACGAATATTTATTAGTTTTTATTTAAATCAGCACATAATAATTTTTACTTATTTTACTAAGACTAATTTCAGAGAAAAAGAAAATTAAAACCTTGAACATCCTGTGTCTTAGTTCCTATCCTATGTCTAAGTTATATAACAGTGTAGTACAATCAACAACTTCAGTGAATGTATAATAGTATCAATTTACTATATCTAATATGAACTACATACTCGTCCATGTGTTGAAGAAGGAAGTCTGCGCGTCTGGTCGACCCTCAGGCAATAATAATAATTCCCGATAATCGTTTGCTATTTTTATCTCTTGAATCAGTTTGCAGATGACAAATGATTTGATTTTTTTAGCTTCACGTTGTATTTAGCAGGGTAGGCAGATGGAACCTGAGGACCTAGTGTTATGGCACCCCGTTCCCATAAAGACACTTGCGTTACCGACTTTCCACCGAATTCTAGACGCCTGTTGAGTGCCAGAACTCCACGTCACTCTGGATTCATGGTTTGCCTCATTACTTCTCGTAAAGGAAATGACAAACCCACAACCTGTCCTGTTTACAGTTTACTAAAAACGTAAACTTTCTAATGATTATTACTTAAAGAAATATATTTCGCGTATTCTGAGACAAAAATCATGCGATCCAAGGTTCATTTTATTTATATTTACAAAATGTTATCATCAACATTCAATTTCACTATCTGGCAAAAAAATATTCCATAATATTTTATCGTTTATCACGTCTGTACATAAATATCACGTTGTCACAGATATATTTTTTACATATTATATAATATTCCATAGTGTTACTGTGTGGTCCATTGTATTTTGTAATCAATATAAGCATAAATTGTTTTGTCTATTTAAAAATACAATAAAATCTTATTAAATTAAAATTATTTAATATTTCTCCCGCTGAAATTTAGAAATATGAATAAAAACAGTGAAAGAAGTCAATCTTGTTCATTGAATGTAGACTACAAGAATACTACTAGGGAGCTTTATAGAAATCACGGAAGTGAATATCTGTTTTGAAATTATAACACCCTGTCTTATCTATAATAGACATTATTATAACGCCATAGCAAACGTCAACGCAATAAGCATTTTTATAGATTTCATGTGTGCTATGTGATGCTAGCTGGCCAGTTAAACCTGATAAGATATGCATATAACGCTTAAGTAACAATTGTTCAGTAAGACCGAAAATTTTTCAAACATAACGCAGGAACAAGAAAGGCACGGACGGAAAAAAAATTAAAAGGAAATATTAATATCTTTGATACTATGTTTTCGAAGGTCAACCGTGGTCTCCCTACCTCTCTTACCACTCACTTTTCCATCATAAATCTTTTTTGCCATTCTTTCATCACTCATTCGTTCGACGTGCCCAAACCAGCTGAGCACGTTCTTCTTCATTCTCACCGTGACATCCTCGCTAGTACCTGCCATTCTGTGTATCTCTTCATATCGGATTCTATTAGATAAGCTGACTCCGCATATCCTACGAAGAGATCGCATCTTCACGGCATTCATCTTTTCTTTATTCTTCTTCTGTAATAAAGTCGGTACTAACGCTGCATTGTGTACGGCTAATAAAACTTACAACGTATTATTAAGGGCAATTATTGCATACTTACTTCATTGGCATCTCTATAGTTTCATCTCTATTACTTTAAGTTGAGAGATGTCAAATGGAAGTATCATAATACTTGTCATAAAGCCCCAGACGCAGTAGCGGGTGGAGCCAAGTGCTAAATTTATTAAAAAAAATAATTAAAATTAAAATTATTACCTGAATTAGGCAAATCGTTTAGTTTAAATGTGCAGCTATATATTTTTTTGTTTCTCCTATTATCTATTATTTTACAAAAATATGTCTGTAGAAATCGCTTATTTTTTTATTGTAGCAACTGAAATAAGAAAAATAACCAAAAATGTATACGTTACTTATATAGATTATGACACTCAGTGAACGAGTTTAGAACTAGTTTTACGCAGATTTTATATGCTATTATTAGATCTCATAAAAGACACTTGACTTATCTAATTGTCTTAAAGTTGCTAAGATGAATCAATCTAAATTCTGAATCATGATCACTGAAAGTGACCTTTTAAATATATTAAAAATAGACTAATACCTAATTATAAAAATAATAGTTACCTGTATTTCTTCTTATATAATTTGAATATACAAGCATTTGAACAAAAACCTTACCATTTGAACAAAAAACTTAACATTATATGGTAATAATAAAAAGTAACTCTGAAAATCCAAATTTTGGCATAATAAAATAAATATATTGTAACAGTAAACAAACTCATAATCATTTTATTTTCTAGAAAGGCAACTGCGTTACAATGGCGTCAGAAATAAATGAATTTTAATAGTACTACTAGCGACATCTCGTGTCCAATAGCTGTATTCTAATTCTGTTATTTGTTTTCAATAACATTTCAACTTTAAATATAGATTTTAATAACACAAGTAATTATGTTATCAATTTATAGCTTCATTATATGTTAATATATTCAAACAAACGTCGCAATAAAAGCAATTATATTAACTACTGCGTTTCTAAAATTTATTAATATACAAACTAGTTAAGAAATAATATCGATAATAGAACAAAAAAGAGAAACTAATAAAGAAATTTAATTATATTATTATGCTAGGTACGTATATATTATAAATATATGTTTAATTTATATTCAATAATATTAAAAAAACACATCAAAAGTCAATCCACATCCCAAATATGAGCTTCAAATAAATAAATTCCAGAAACCAACCACTAATATGTAGGTAAAATCGAACCGACAACGGACAAATGACGTAAAGTTGGTGCCCATTCATTCATATGCACAACGCGGCGTTTTTATTTATACCGTATATCGCTTATCGGAGCATCGCTCGCCGGGCTTACATTCTGCTTAGTTGCCATACGGGCAGCGAGGTAGCTGCTCGCGTCCTGCCTGCAGCGGCGCCACTGCCGCCCCGTGACCTTGAACCAGCCGTACGTCGTCGGCAGTGCCAAGATATGTCTCCTATCCCTAAACTATGATTGTTTTCCCTGCAAAGTATTATCAAAACGGGAACGCCCGTGCGCTCGCGCTGACACCTGTCAAAATGTTGTGACAACCTAATATAACCTCAATGTGTGTACAACACTAGTGAAAATGAACATTTTTAAAATGAAGAAGCTTCTACGTGGTCCCGGTGAGAAATATTCTTTTTTTATACATATAGAGCTATTTACGCATTTGCTTTAATTTTTAGGTTATGCCATTAGTGTATATAGTGCCCGTATTGTTTTGAAAGCCGGCTACACACTGGGGACAACAGTCATTTACAACGCAGACAAAGCCGTGATCTCTGCGCGGAATCTAAAAATAACTCGCACAGTAATGGCGGTTAGGTTAATCAGCGGTTTACTCTAAGTTAGTAATACTTGGTGGAGATAGAATATAATATTATTTAGCATTCGCGCGTTGGAATGGAATCATGATTTTACTTCGTGAATCGTTCCGGCTCATTTATTATTATTTCGCTATTAATTTACTTTATAGATGCCAATTGAGAGTTTATTATTGCATCATTTACGTCATTTAAATCGTTCTGTATATTGAAGCTGTTTTGTCTACTGTGGGCAGTCGGTAATACTTACACAGATAATCAAGAACCGGAAAAAGTATAACTTTTTCTGTCATTTTTTTGTAGCTGTTGGTACAATCTCACAAATTGAATCACTTTGAAATAGATTCAAAAAGGAAATAACGTAGAATGTTTAATTATTGCTATGTTTTTTACCGTTATAGCAGTTATTTTATTACAAAAACCACTTAGCGCGATGTAAAATTCCTTTTGAGGCGCGTTTTGCATTGGAGTAACAAATTGTTGAACTATAAAAAGAATTAAGTAGAAAACATTATGAAGTTAAGTACAAAATTAGTATGTGATACAGATATTTACGTATAATTATCAGATTATTGTATATTTTGGATGACACTTTTTTTTGCGATAAACAATCGCTAGCATTTGCCGATTTAAATAAAAAAAAGATAGTGTTATCCGATAGATAAATCCATTTTACGTAACGGATGAAAACAAAACAGGTTAATAATTATAAAATGTTTCATTTTATTGTTTCCTCTTTTTATATACTCCATATTAAACACTGGAATATATAGTTAAAGATAAATAAAACTGTAATCAAAGAGAATACAAAGAATTCAGCCCTCTTGCCAAAGCATCTAAATAAATCAGCTTCACGCTGTATCCCGCACACAGCAGGGTAGGAAGAAGGAACCTAGTATTCAGACACTCCGTTCCCCACTTTCTGCCAAATCCTGAAGGCATTGTGTGTTGAGTGGCAGAACTCAATGCCGCGCTTTGCCTCGACACCAAAGCGAAGAAATGGAAATATAAATTTCGATCTAAAAAGAATCGAACCAAAAAACCAGTCGGTTTACTCTGTTGGCCTCTTCTCTCTCTATTTCCTTTTTTTTTTTATTCTATATATTTTAATAAAATAGTGAATACGCCTCAACGTACAAAGTATATATCAATAAAATATTAAGCACGAGTGGCCATCCACTTTGACAGGCCCGAATTTTTCTATGACGTCAAGATAACACGTATGTATTGATCTGATCGCGATATGCTATAAGAATTTGCTACTATTAATTTCACGAGGTGATTTATATAATATTTTTTATAATACCACCTCCCTTGAAACGATATTTCAATGTCAATAAAATCAAATATGATATATCTATACAAAAAAGATTTAAACATATTTGAATTTATAATTTTCAAGCTTAAATTATTTAATATTTTCTCATTTCAGGTGGTTTATATTGTTGTGTCTCGTTTGTATATTTTTAGAAAAAAAAAATAATGATTCTATTAAAAACACTTTTAGAGAAAATAGGGTTTACATTATAGGAGTCACCAGAAAAAAAATTGTAGTACTGATAAATCTTTTAATTTTCGTCTGATGTGCAGTAGGAAATGATTAACTTTGCACCGAAACAATCATTTAGAGCAATTATAATATTTTAAGGAAAAAAATGTAGTTAAATGATATCATACAAGAACACAGTCATTTAAATTTGAATGTATTAATAACTCTAGTACTATTTCTTAACTTTGATTCATACCGACACTTCTTAAGGAAAAATCCTTGAAAGATTCCTTAACAGTATTCATCCAATTTCTGATTGATATTTGTAGGTAATGAACAATGCAGCACATTTAAAATATCAATCAGAAATTGGAAAAATACGATAAACTCTAATTAATTCTAATAACCTTTTTTTACAATTTCAAGGTTCAACCAAAATATTAACAGTACAAGGTTACCAGTTTCCAGTTATAAAATTTCATTAAACGTGGAATTTTTTTTATCATTTATTTATATAAAGAAGTCCACGGAAATTAGGGATATTGAGGTCAAAGAAGCATACGAGAGAGAAAGTTTTATTTTTCTGATTATATTTTCGTCGCATCGTCGGCCATTATGAGTTTGTTTACGTTCCATCTTTTATCTGAGGTCAGGCATATATCTTCGGTTCCCTCACTCTCTTGAAGTGACAACTGAATAACTAATATTAAATTATATCTACAGTTAGGTGTTGAAATTAAAATTTATGAATTGCTATGATTAAGATTATAAATTTCCGATTTATAATAGCTAGTGATAATGAGGTCATTGGTGGTGCACAGACACAAGTGTGTGAAACGCGATCGATCGTGGATTCAATCCTCCACTCGTAGAAATGAAATATTTATTAAAAATTTATATTTGAATTTCTTTGCTCTGATATCAAAAGGGCAGCGTTGAATGCCGCCAACTCAACACACAATACCTCCAAAATTCGTTCCAAAATGAGAAAAGGAGAATCTTAATACTAGGTTCTCCTCTATCTAGCCTACAGCGTGAAGCTGATTTTATAATAGCGATTAATAACTTGTCATTGCAAACGTTTTGCAACAATCTATTAACCTTATTACATTGATTTAAGAGACGATCGCGTGACATTAAGTATTGAAATATAAAAAAGAACAACCAGCTAAAATACGTATCTAATACCGGTATTAGAAAACATACGAGGAGATATTTAAATGCCAAACCAACATCGTTAATTTGTAGCGCTATTTCAATTTTATAGCTTTTGAGTGTGGAGTGGCTTTAAAATTTTAATTTAATTCTGATTACATTTGGAGTAAAGTTAAATATTGGTGTGACTATTTATAATATAATATATAAACATATTCTTGGCAATCACTTGTAAACAAGAACACCTATCACTCATATTGCTTCATTCTCTATTTTACGCTATGTTTGTACGATACTGTATGTTGGATAGCGTAACCTAACGCCGCTTTTTGTTTAACTAGATAGAAGAAATAAAATTCAAGTAATAGTGGCGTTGTGGCTGTAAACGCGATAGTTCGTATGTTCGACAACCCGTCGAAAAATTTAAATATGTAATATTTTAATATTTTCGCTCTGGTAACGACCCACACAACTAGCAATGGCATTCCTTCAAAAGTGGGGAACTAAAGTGGCTTAATGAGAACGGAGTGTTTTAGCACTAGATTCACAGGTTCCCAAACTTCCCGCCTACCCTGCTAAATACGGAATACAGCGTAAATCTACAAAAAATAATTAAAATTACACTACATAAACGTAAACTTTTCCTATATGATATTTGCACCCATATCCCGCTTAGTGAACCATGTTGCAACTATAACTTGACATTCTCTACGACACCTATACCATATAGACGTGGAGACAATTCAACAAAACCAAAAAAAAAATAATTTCAAATGAATATGTTCTTTGATTTTCACGATTATTACACATTTTAAATGAAACTATTTTAACCGGATTAATCGCGTATATTTCCGTCCGTGGTCACGGACTACTGTAAAGTGTTCGAAACGTCGGGTTTCCAAAATGTACTTATAATCTTAAATATACGTGATTCATCCAGTTTAAATAGTTCCATTTTAAATTTTAAATTAATCATTTTTTTTTTGTTTTGATGAATTGTACATTTAACATTTACTTAACCTAATTCTAACAAATCAATAGTATAGGTTTGTCGCGATGAATAATGCAAATATGCAAAAATTGTATGTAATTCTTTAGTCGGAAACGTGACGTGGGTGAGGTAGCAGCCGTTCGAGGTACCCGCGTGTTTCGAATGACAAATATAAAAATATATAACCCCATTAGGAAATATTATGCGGATCTCTGAAGTGTGGAATTGTATTTTTAAAGTGCAAAAAATCGCTTTTTTTCAGCTTCACGCTGTATCCCGCATATAGCAGTGTGGGTAGAGGAAGCCTAGTGTTAAGACATTCCCATCCCCATTTTCTGCCGAATTCTGGAGGCTTTGCGTGTTGAGTGGCCCATCAGAGCGAAGAAATAGAAATATAAATTTAAGTAAATATTTCATCTCCTCGAGTGGGGATCGAACCCACAACCAGTTGGTTTTACAGTTACATTTTGTGCACCTGTGTCACGAAAGCCCTCAATTCATTTTATCGAGTAAAAATTGAATCCACAACCTGTCGCGTTTACATTCACACATTTGAGCCTCTGCGACACGAATTATAACTTATTTTCTTAATTATATTGAGTGACTCAGTTATGGCTGGATCTAGAACGCTCGGTCGGTGTGGAATGGGCGAGGGCTCAAAAAAAAATCGTTAAAAATTAAAATCTTATTTGGCCTTCCTTAAGTAAAGTTATTATAAATTCAATAAATAAAAGAATATTGAAAGCAAAAAGGAGAGCTTGAGGCTTATTTTGAAGGTCAATTTTAATTAAAGATTTTTTTCAGCTTCACATTGTATCCAGGATGTAGCAGGAAGAGAAACTCTCTCTAAGAGAGCCTAGTGTTAAGACCCTCCGTTCCCCATTTTCCGCCGAATTCTGCATGCATAATATTGAGTGATGAAACATCTCGCTAAAAATATTAAATATTTAATTTCCTCGAGTGGGAAACGAACTCACAATCTATCACGTTTACTGTCACACGCTTGTGACCCTGCTCCACGACTGGCCTTAATTGATGATCACCTTTCAAATTATATTTTATTTAATTGGGATATTGTGCTTATTCTGATGAATAGCCAAAGTAATAGATTTTTTTGTATTAAGAATATATGAATAAAACTGCTATGCATCGAGTACCTTGTGGTAATTTACCAATTTGAAACCATTGCAAGTGCAAAATACGCGACCTTCTATCGTCCTGATTCAACGTAATATTGCAAAACATATATGTGAGTCAAATTTTAACGAGAAGCGTATAGTTTTTTAAAGTGATTCTTTGAAACGACCCTAAAAATTAATAAAGAATATTATATAAGGACTTTCGTGTCACCCAAGGATTGTTTTTGCCAGGTTATGAGTTCGATTCCCACTCAAGCAAATGAAATATTTAATATTTCCATTTTTTAGCTCTGGTTCGAGGAAAACGCGGCTTTGAGTTCCGCCACTCAACACGCAATGCCTCCAGAATTCGGCGAAAAGTGAGGAACGAAGTGTAGTTTAACACTAATTTCCCTCTGCCTATCCTGCTACGAACAAAATACAACGTGAAGCTGAAAAAAACCCGTTGTGATATAAAAGTATATTTAAGAGAAAGAAAAGAGTTTCATTATATAGATAAACCAAAAATATGCTTATTTTTCAAAGAAACGAGATAAATATCTGACAGAAATTGATGTATGAAAGCAGGAAATAATCACTTTAAACGTCTCTTAACCAACGTCTATTTCAATCTTGACATTGTCAATAGATCTTAGTTAAAACCATTTATGGCACGTATTATTTATTTATACAAAATAAATTCCATTAAGAAAAATCCACGAGATTTCTTTTTCGATAAAAATTTACTTTTTTCTGTTATAAATCAGAGAATATTATAAAATTTTAACTATCGATATAAAATATAAATGTTTAACTATCTAGTTAAACATGGATATTTTATTATAATTATGTTATATATATCTTCTATAAAGGCTCTGTGATGATTGTGGCTGTAATCCGATGTGAGTGAACAAATTTTCGCATTTCGTCGTTCTGAAGAACAAACTGCGGTGTTGAGTTCCGCCACTCGACACGTAGTCCTGAATTCGAGCCGACAGCGAAGTGTTTCAATATTCAATAAACGTAGAAGCTGAAAAAAACCTTAATAGAAAAAGTAAATTTTATTTACTAAGCTCATAAATACTTGTAAAATAAAATTAAATAAAATTCTATTATACCTCTAACAGAAACTTCATCAAATATTTTCTTGGATGGTGAACCCTACCTGATCACGTAATGTGGCATATGGCCAAGTAAATTTGGCATTATCCGTCAATTTTGGCTCAGTGACAGATTTTGTTCCTATCAGGACATAAATTTTAAAATTAATGCGTGCATTGACGTTGTTTTGTTATATTTCAAGTGTATTATTAAATTAAATTCAGGAATAATTTAAATTATACGTATGTAAATCTTACAAAAATCAATAGAATACAATAAAAGACCAGGCGTAATGCAGAGGCACAAGCGTGTGACAAATTGTGGATTCGATTCCCACTCGAGGAAATGAAATATTTAATATTTTCATTGAGCTCCGCCTTTCAACAAGCAATGCTTCTAGAATTCTGTGGAAAATGCGGAGTGTCTTAACACTAGGATCCCTCTGCGTAACTTACTATGTGGAATATAGGGTGAAACTGAGATATAATAAGATTCATAATTTTTTTTCAAAAATTAAATCTAGATTCTCATATGGTAGTGTAAACTTCAAAACAACATTGTAATTTATATAGTTCGTATAATTCGAAGAGAATAAATACTTAGCTAAAATTGTAGACATTTCTTTGGTTCATTATATCGATTCTTATATTAATATCGATTAACATCCATGACATCATCAAATTGTTTTTTTATTACTTTAAATAAAATTAAAAAAAAAAACGTTATCATCAGTAAGATTAATTTTACAAACAAATTATTTATAAAATTGTATTTTAATAATACATTTATATTTATTAACAATTTGACTTTGTCTTTTGGCGTTGCAAGATAAGAGCATTAGGTATAAATGTAATGTTATCTCGTTATAAACAGACAGTCGTAGTATGACTCCCAATTTATCAAGATAATACTATTTTTATTTAAAAGTATGGACGTTGCAGTTTATGATAGTTCACGACTCTAAATTGAATCGGAACTCAACGCCGCGCTTTACCTTATTGTCAGAGCGAGGAAAGGAAAATATTTAATTTCCTCAAGCGGGAATGGAAGTAGTTGAGCGGTTGAGCGCCAGCGCTACGACTGTCCTCTAATAATAACTATGTAATTTAGGTTTTAATTAAATATTTGGTAAAAATAGTAAAATCATATTGAAGCGAATTGATTTTTTAAGGTGCAAGGCAATTTTTGAAAATAAAAAAAAATGCTTTTTTTATGCAATATTAGGAATATTCCTATAACATCATCACTTATGGAAAAATAACGTACTTTACATTTATGAAGGTTTTCTACGTTGGATACATAATAATATCAGATATTTCAAATTCTACTATTGAATGTAAATTATGAATCGGTAACAAAAGTAACATGGTCCAATGGTTGGTTCTTTTGCGTAACGTCAAAGGACGCTATTCTAATATCGATTAGTATGAATATTGATTGAATTTGTTGCTGCTTCGACGGCAATAGATAGTTTTTATAGAATTTATTTATCAGCTTCACGCTATATCCCGCACACAGCAGGGTAAGCAGAGGGAACCTAGTGTTAAGATACTCCGTTCCCCATTTTCTGCCGAATTCTGGAGGCGTTGCGTGTTGAATGGCAGAACTCAACGCCGCGCTTAATCTCAACACAAGAACGAAGAAATGGAAATATAAATTTAAGTAAATATTTCATCTCCTCGAGTGGATATCGAACCCACAACCAGTCGGTTTTACAGTCACACTTCGTACCGTTGCGCCACGACTGGCCTATTTATTTATTTATTTATTATTTAATAAATAATAATTTAAATGTATTATTTACTTTTATTTTTTTTTTACTTCTTATCATTAGTTTCCTTATGCCTACTGTGCTATATACGGGATACACTCCGTTCTCCACATTTCGCCCAATTTTAGAGATATTGCGGTGTGAGTGGCGGAAATCAACGCCGTGCTGTGTTTCGTTTATAGAGCAATAAAAAGGAAAATAACACATTCCTTCTACAGTCATACTGTCTCAGATTTTACATAAAATCTAGTATTATAATATTACATAATATTAAATATATGAACTTATGAAGCCCTCGTGTCGTAATTGGAGCGTATCCGACCGAAGCCGACGATTACAGACTCCAATGACACAATGGTGGAGCGTTATGTTCCTCTTTCCTCTGTAAATAGATGAAAATGTGGCTGTATCGCGACGGCTGTGGGTTCTTTCTCAGTCGGGGGAAGGTTCTAAGGCAAACGCGCACCGTTGAGTTCCGCCAGTCAACACGCAATGCAACTCGAAAATTCGGCAGTGTGGGGAACAGAGTGTCTTAACTCTAGGTTCGGGGTAAATAGAGAGGGATCTTCTACCCTTTTGTCATCGGGATACAGCGTGAAGCTGAAAAAAATTACTTACTCCGGTTTTAATCCATTACTTTCTAGATACTCTCAGACCAGTTAGGTGAAGAATCGCAGATTTACATTACATTATTACATTATTAAAATTGATTGATATTAAATTAATGAGGCCGTCGTAGCCCAGGTGCCCCTGGGCTACGACGGCCTCATTAATTTTAAGAGTGTGAATGTAACGCGACGTTTGTGGGTTCGATCCTCACTCGAAGAAATGAAATATTTTTTATAAATTGATATTTCTATTTCTTCGCTGTGGTGTCGAGGCAAAGAGCGGCGTTGAGTTCCTCCACACAACACGCAAAGCCTCCAACATTCGGTTGAAAGTGGGGAACTGAGTGTTTTAACACTAGGTTCCCTCTGCCTACCCTGCTATGTGCGGGATACAGCGTGAAGCTGATTTAATTTTAATTAAATTAACCGAATCATTCATGTAAGAGTTATAGCTCAAATTCAAAAGTCAAAAAGGAGACTGAAACTATTCCATACATTTTTGGGCCCAGAATGTAAAGATATGAAAATGGTATGATTTAATAGATTTAGGTACATAATTCCCTCCCTGAAATCTATATAAATTTTGGCAATCTGAGAGCTGAGTTATTAGAGATTTGATAAAAGTGAGGTTAAGTTCGCAGATCAATTTCTTGAATACCAACTTCTATAAAATATGTGATTACTGAGTTGTTTAAGCATTAATGTTTATTATTTATAAATAAAACACATTTTAATGAATATTTTATTCTTCTTCTATTATCTATTATTAAAATGTCATCTAAGAAGAGTGCAGGTGGAACTAAATTATTTTGGTATCTAGCCCAAAAAGCTGTCAACTAAAATGTAACAGAAATATATTTTCCTGCTTATATGTCGGGATTATATCACACCTCTAAGTAACCAGGTTGTGGTGGTTTTCATCGTCTAAAGGTCGTCGGTCTAGAGTATTGCAGTGTCCATTGGCGATCCCACAATTCACACAGCGATTCATATCCATAGCGTGGCGGTCGTAAGATCCAAAAGATTTCAGAGTCCAGTGAGGAAGCGAGGGTCGTATAAAGTAGGCAGAGTCAAAATCCGAGAAAAACAAAACAGTAGTCGTTGAAAATATCAAACAAACGGGAAAACATTCAAAATGTCGATGCGTTATGACACGAACGTAATGACAGAAGCAAATGTTTTTTTTTTATGTTTTTTATTTAATGGCCTGATTTTGCGATGACAAACAGATGCAAAAATGCAAAAAATCATTAGACAAGGTGTGATTGTCAATCAGCTGTCACATCTCTGACTTAAAATATGATTGATTTTAATCGATTAAGGATCTAAATCTTATTTTTTCATTTTTCTCCACTTCCAGAATGTCAATTAATTTATTATTTGCTATTCTAAAAATAAAAAAAAAATTGTAATTTTTTAGATCACATCTCAATTCTTTACGTGACGGCCCAAAAGTTTCATTCTCCTTTGAAGCAAAATAAGTACAAAAACATATTAAAGCATTATCTATTCTACTGGTACACTTAATAACGGTAATATACGCAAAAATGCACTGTTGTTTGGCGTGATATTATTGAAAAGTTTGAAGGTGAAATGTTTATACATTCTATTTATAGATGAAATACGTCTTTAAAATAAGACATCTAAATATTAGCTGTGTGATATTCCAAGTCTGTTCGACGGAACTATACTTTTATAAGCGAAAATGTAATATTTGCGGCGTTGAGTTTCGCCTCTAAACAAGCAGTGCTTCAATCGGCTTGCAACGGAATGTACACTAGGTTCCCTTTCCCTATCTTGCTATGTGCGGGATACAGTGTGAAACTGAAAATATTAAACATACATATCTAAACATACATATCTTAGAATGTGCCTGAATATTGATTATGGATAATGATCGTGGATTCGAATCCACTCGAAAGAATAATGTTAGATATTTATAATATTATTATTATATTAAAGCCATCAAGGAGGAGTTGGACATTGTACGACTGTAAATAAAATGGCTGTGGGTTTGATTCCCACTAGGGGAAATAAGTTATTTTAATTGCCTTGCTCTGGTCAAGTCAAGTCAAGACGTCATTCGAGCAATCAGTGGAGAATACGGGCAAAGTGGCTTAACCAAAAGTGCTCTCTGCCTATCCTACTGTGCATAGAATAAAGCGTGAAGAAAAATGTTTAAATAGCTGGCCGTAAATAGAACGTGTCTTATTACACTTTAACGATTAGTTATAGGTTCGTACTGAATGAAGGTCGAAAGACATTTATATTTAAATTGGGAAGATTTTTGAAACATAATTGTTTATTTTTCCTCAAATTTTAAAAATCACTTGTATTATTTATTATTTTGACTTCACTCTGTATATGGGATACAGAGTGAAGTAGAAGTAGGCTAGGTAGAGGGAACCTGGGAACCTAGTGTTAAAACATTCCATTCCTATCAAAACACTTCCCTTTCCCACTCTCCGCCTAATTCTGGCGTGTTTGAGTAGCGGTACTCAACGTCGCGTCCTTGCCTCGTTACCAAAGCGTATAAATTAAAATATTAAATACTTTATTTCCTTATTTAAATTTTTAAAAAATATAGTTAAAAACAATAGAAACTACTAGATTTATACTGAGAACTGAGCACTTATTTCTCACAATCATCATTTAAACGTACATTTTAGATGTTGTTTGATCTATAACGTATCGGCCGAGACCGTTTACGTTCACATTTGTTTATCTTATACCGTTTCTCTGATCTTTAACACTGTAGTTATGCTTGGTTTAGATTATTTCTGAGAGTTCTTACATCTCTAGTAGGTAGATACTATTTGGTATTGGCAATTTTATTAGTCATTTATTTTATATTAGAATTAAATCAGCTTCATGCTGTATCCCGCACACAGCAGGGTAGGCAGAGGGAACCTAGTGTTAAGACACTCCGTTCCCCACGTGGCATTGCGTGTTGAGTGGAAGAACTCAACGCCGCGCTTGTCCTCGACACCAGAGCGAAGAAATGGAAATATAAATTTAAGTAAATATTTCATCTCCTCGAGTAGGGTTCGAATCCACAACCTTCTTATTTTTTACAGTCACACTTCGTGCCGTTGCGCCACGACTGGCCTCTTTATATTAGGATAATGTGGGAAATTAAAATTTGAGTGTTTGTTATGTGTCTAAATCTCATTTTTTTTCTCTTCTTTACTCCACGCTGTACCCAACAAATAGCAGAATAAGAAGAGGTTACATTAAACACTCCGTTCTCCACTTTCCAAATGAGTTACGGAGTAACTTATTTCCTTGCACCAAGAAGGCCTCGAATAGACTTTTGCAAGTACTTTTCAATCGTCGATTGAACAGCTACCAGCTCAAAAGGCAGTTCCGCTGCGAAAAGCCAACCGGCGGCCAAGATATTTAAAGATGAACATAAAATTAAATCGGCATATATTATAATAACTTAAATATAAATTATCCTTTTAAATTATACAGATACATATTTTAATAAATTATATTCTATAAAAAGAAACTAAATCACAACTATTTTTATACACCTACTGGCTATAACAAATCTCAATAGACAACCCACTATTCAAATAAACTACGTGATCAGCATAAAGTATAATATCACTGATAAATTCCACTCAGTTTTATTGTTTGTAAAATACCTAAGTGTATAAAAGATACCTACATTGGATTTGCATTCGTGACCTTGATAGAATGCAATTGCATAGCTGACTCTTGACGTTATAGAAGCAACTAATGCACACCTTTTAGTTTATCTATTCAAATTTTGCTCCATTTTGATATAGTAATGTTTTTGTATTGGATTTTGCTGTTACGTTATCGAATATTCTGCCTTTGATGTTCTACAAAAATATAATTTTATGATAATATGTTGATATATTTGCTGCGTTGAATTTGGGCATTTAATACGCCATGCCTTCAAAATTTGGAAGAAAATGGGGAACTGAAGTATCCTATTTGGAACAGATTGTGTTAACGCTAGGTTCCCAAGTTCCACCCTGCTTTATGTGGAATACAGGTTGAAACTATACATAGATAGATGTTTATATATGGAAAAGTTAAATGGTGTTCGAATAAAAATGTGATCGTTGTAGATTCGATATCCAATTGGAGTTGGAACTAAATCTCAAATAGTACGTATTGATGAAAACCAATAACTTATACTATTTAAATAAACAGAAAGAAGACAATAATAATTGGCCCTTGGATTGAAAAATTAAAATTAATGAGCAAAGAATAAAATCAATGACCTTGATGGCAGAATACAGATGGTTTCTTTTAATATAAACATTTATCAACTTCACACAGTATCCTTCACAGCAGGGTAAGCAAAGGGAACCTAGTGTTAAGACACTCCGCTCCCCACTTTCCGCTGATTTTTTTGAGACCCTGCGTGCTGAATGGCGAAACTCAACTTAAAATATTTCTTCCAGAAATTTAACTAGATTACCCTAGAAAGTCTGTTATATTTTTATCAAATGTATTTAACATGGTATTGCCTTTCTACTTTATCATAGCAAAGATGTTGTTTTCGTGTTACAAGAGATCATGAATACATAGTATGATCTGTTATCTGCAGTTTGCTCTTGATGTAATATGAGGATGTCGCAGTTTAGGTCATTGTGCTTGAAATATTTTAATTATGCTGTTTCTTTTTTAATTATTTTAGAAATACAAGATGTAGCTTCTTCAGATGATGAATGTTAAATAATATATATTTGTGGGCATCATGGCGCAATGACACTGCGTCTGATTGTAATTGTAAATGCGACGGTTATGGATTCGATCGCCTTTGGCGGGAATGTATTATTTTCATGTCCTTGCTCATGGAAAGCAAAGAGTTTCGCCACTCAGTATACAATGTCAAGAATTCAGGGGAAAAATGGATAGTGGTGTGTCGAAAAGTAAAGAACAGTGTCAAGAGACAGAGACACTAGGTTCCCTAAATATTAGAACATTTAAAAAATGCAGCGTTGGGCTTTGCCATTCACCAAGTATTTTCTCTAGTTGGTCAAAAATTGGTGAATGTCTCTGCCAATCATAACTTCTAACTCTTCGTTCAATTTTTTTTAAAGGGTTTCTCGTTTTGTAGACACGAACACCAAATCTCAGATTATTTCAAATATGGTTACTCAAATATAATATATTTACTTACATTATATTTGAGTAACCATATTTGTAATCACATAGAAAGTTATGAGGCGTAAGCTGGAGCTAAGAGGTAGAATAGAAATAATAAACATTTTGATCCCAATCCTTGCACAGTACGAGCGTGAAACGGGTGTAAACGCGACAGGTTGCGGGTTCGATTCCCACTCGAGGAAATGAAATTATAGAATATTTTCATTTCTCTGCTTTGGTAACGAGGTCAAGCGCGTTGAGTTCCGTCACTCAACACTCAATGTCTCCAGAATTAGACACTTTCTTAACGGGGACAGAGTGCATTAAAGCTGGGTTCCCAGGTTCCCACTGCCTACAAAAAAAATATCCATCCGTATGATTTTATTCAACGCTCATTAGTTAAAATTCTGTTTTAAATTTCAACGCCAACTATTATTATTAAACCATTAAAAATAAATAAGTGTTGACGTAAAGAGAACCTATTAGTGTGCTACCGATAAGGAAAAGCTTCTACATACGACAGTTAACTTGCCAGCTTTCTCTGTATATTTTCATAAGAAGTGGTCAACAGTTCTAACATAAACTTAGAAACTTTAGTTGGAAATATAAGGCTTATTTATAAGTTTGTGAAATGCAATAGAAGTACGACCAATGTAATTTAAAACGATATCTAGTTATTTTGGACTTCCTACTAATATTATAAATGTGAAAGTTTGTATATTTGTTACACTTTAACGCAAAAACTATTAAATAAATTTAGATGAAACTTTACAGTAATGTAGCTTGTACATCAGAATAACATATAAGTCACAATTTTTGTGATTTTATATAATTTGGCTATAATTTAACTATAAGTCTATGCGGGCGAAGCCGCGTTTGAGTCGTTCGTATTATTGTAATGTCTTATTATCTGTCAATTAGTATATGCTTCGGCTTTTGAAACGTAGTGTAATATTTGGATTTTAACATGAATATAATTCGTTCTTGTCTAAACTAAATACAAACCGGAATAAATGCATTTTTTTACATATTTATTTTTATTATTATTTTTTGAGCTATTTACCATCTATTTTATATAGTTTATCTAAGATGTGCCTCCAAAAGTTAATATTTTATTCAGAATCAAATTTTTTTAAATATTACGATTTTGTGGTAAGTGGATCTGTATTAATAAATATTTTTATGTTTGTATATGTACGTTACGTAAGTATAATATTCACCTCAAAAGATCACTTAGAAATAGCGACACATTTTTTTAAAACGGAGTAAACTAATAAAATATACAATTATAATTATTTAACCCATTAAAAATGTTTGTTAAATACTTATATTCCTTAGCTATGATGAAAACAAATCAATATAACATTAAAACACGTACATATATAATTCTAAATTTAGAATATCAAACACATTATCCTCATTTCGTCACAGTCGAGTAATAATATAATATCAGCGGACGCGGCAATAATCTCTGGAAGCTATTTTCGTCCTTCTATATTTAGATCATCGTGTAAATACCACGACCAGTTATCACACTGACCGTACTGAGAACTATTTTAAGATTTAGTTGTCCATAGATTTACGTAAAGCATAAGGTTAAATATGTGTAATAACATTACAGTGGAATTACAAAAATTATCGATTTTTTAATATTTGGACTTTTCACTCTATGAAAAGTCAGTCTGTTTTAAACTTTATGCCGGCTTAGAGCCATTTTGTTATGTTTGGGGGAACCTAACATCTTAGATCTCTTTCATTACTTTAGCCTTTCATCATAGAAAAAATATTTATTTTTGTTTGGTAGTTTTTGCGTGATTGGCGAACAAACAAATACACTGGCAGACAGACAAGAAGACTTCTGCTGAGTGGATTTTAGCTTCTATAATCGATATATTAACCTATTTTTTTTATGTCTTTCATGTACAGAACCGACTCTTCTTTCCTTTTAATATTTTAAAATATTGTGAGACCAGTCGTGGTGCAAGCGCACGAAGTACATTGTGGATTCGATGTTCCCACTCGAGGAAATGAATTAATTATTGAAATTTATATTTCCATCTTCGCTCTGGTGTTCAGGCAAAACGCGGCGTGGGTTTCGCCATTCAACACGCAATGCTTCCAGAATTACACTAGGTTCCCTCTGCCTACCCCGCTGTGTGCGGGATACAACGTGAAGCTGATTCAATTTAATTTGATTTTAAAATATTGTTGTCAAGACGCAGTGGTATACCTTTAGCATACTCACTGTAAGCGCGACGGTTATGGGTTCTATTCAGATTCGAAGAAATTAATTACTTTCATTTTCTCGCTCTGGTATCAAGATAAGTGTAGCGTTGTGGGTACGATCGGAAATGGGAAACAGCATGTCTTAAAACTAGGTTCCCTCTGCCTACTCTGCTGTGTGCAGAGGGAAACAGCGTGCAGCTTAAAAAAAAACCAAACAAACGACATTGATCTCATTGTGGCTGATCTATTTAGGGACACAATGATCCACGAACATATGTCAAATCGTATGAACTATAACAAATAGAGCCTAATGACATTTTCGTGTATTGTACAGATATTAGATACGGCAATACATCTTCACATTCAAAAGATTTATAAATTGGCAATCGTTAAGGTTCCCATTACATACGTGATGGGTTACCTTGAGGGGACCTTGGATTTTGTGCGAATTAAAGTAGGCTTCAAGAATTGCGAATGCCATATGTTAGAATATATATAGATGTTGCTGATTCTGATCACGAACCAAGAGTTTATTTAATGTCAGCAGTTAAGTTACAATCTAACTGAAATTACTTGGATATATAATAGGTCCAAGCTTAATAGGTAATAAAAGTTTAGATTACAACTTAAGACCTATCATTATAAACTGCTGTTAACTCTGAAATCGGTCTTGAAATGCCGTTTCAATCATAGATTATTAATACGGCATCTCAAGATCGATCGTTGAAAGCGATTTATGGAAACGAAGGACAAAAAAGTGACAGTAATACTTAACATTAAAAATTAAAGTTTTTAATTTTACACTGCATACAGTAGAACATATTGATATTGAAGAAAAACATTCTATGTAGAAAGAAATATTTAGAACAATTTATTTTTTTTTAGCTCTTGGCTTAGCAATTATGATATCATCATCATGATCATCAGCCTGTCCTCGTCCACTGCTGGACATGGGCTTCTCCAATGGCACGCCACTGATCTCGATGCCTTTACCAGCCACAATGGCAACAATTAAATAAAATGTATAATCTGTTTGAATTAAAAACAGAAAGAATATCTAACTGTTTACTTACAAAGACTTTTCAAGTACTTTCCCAAAAACGCATTTAACAGTTATTATTTATTAATAAAATTACAAAAAAAGAAGGTAAAGACAAATTAAACGAAATTTTGCGCTCAAAATCTTCAATTCTTTTTTTTGTGAACAACATTAGGTATGTAACATTTTTGCGGCAATTTTGACAAACAGGTGTCTTGAATCAACTGTTTGTTGCCTTAAAATATAATGGTAATTTAAATAAATCCAATATTTAAACATTGTTTTACTGAATATTATTTAGTATGTAGACAATTTAGGCCAGTTGTGACTCGTGGCGCAGGGGTGCAAGAGTGTGACGGTAACACAACGGTTCTAAGTTCGATCTCCACTCTGGTAACGAGTCGAGTTCCGTCACTCAATACGCAATGCCTTCAGAATTCGGCGATCAGAGGGGAATGGAGTGTCTTGTCTAAGTGTCTTCTGTCTAATCTTCTATCTATGGGTTACAGTGTGTAGCTGAAAAAAAAATTATAGGTTTTACACCACTACTTCCTATTTCTCCGCTTTCCCATTGTTTTGTGACGTTTTTTGTTGCCAGATTGGGGAAACATTAGGTAATTAGGTATATCTATACCTTGAATTAATTCCACAATGATTACGTATAGGTACAAACCTACGTAAGACTTTAACCAAAACCACAATTACATCTAAAAAAAATATAATGTGAATATTATTTAATAAAACTATTACAGTCAACTTTGATTCTTAGGTTCTTAGGGGTCTCATTGACGGTGGAACCTCGGACTGTTAACTATTTATTTATTAAGTTTTTGAAAAAAAAATTAAAATAGCATCACGATGTACCCCGCACACAGCTGGGTAGGCAGAGGGAACCTAGTGTTAAGGCACTTCGTTCCCCATTTTCTACCGAATTCTCATTGCGTGTTGAGTGGCAGAACTCAAGGCCGCCAAAATATAAAAGTAAATAAATATTTCATTTCCTCGAGTGGGGATCGAACCCACAACCAGTCGATTTTACAGTCACACTTATTTATTTTTGTTACAAAATGATAATTTTAAAATCGAAAAGAAACTTAAGAATCAGCACAAGGGAAACAAATATAGATGAAGATAATGTTACTTTAGCACCATTAACATAAAACGTTCTAAGTTAATTGTCGTCCGAAGTTGAAAAAAAGAAATACGATGATATATTTACAGTAATTGATGACGAATTTGCTTGCTTAAATTATTTTCGCTTGTTTTCTTTATAATTTGTCTAACTAAAACATTTCTATTAAAGGTGTTTTGAAGTATTTTTTAATGTTTATTAAAATATATAGGTGGTAAGTATACGAGGCCAGTCGTGGTGCCGGGGCACAAAGTGTGACTGTAAAATCGACTGGTTGTGAGTTCGACCCTCACCCGAGGAGGTGAAATATTTACTTAAATTTATATTTCCATTTCTTTGCTCTGGTGTCGAGGCAAAGCGCGGCGTTGAGTTCTGCAACTCAACACGCAATGCCTCCAGAATTCAGCAGAAAATGGGAAACGAAGTGTCTTAACACTAGGTTCCCTATAGCTACCCTGCTGTGTGCAGGATACAGCGTGAAGCTGATTTATTTAAAAAAATATATAGTAAGTTTACAAATACCGTAGCGTTTGGCGCTCCGTTCTCCCTAACTAGTCCGCTAAGGATAAAGAGTGAAGTTTGAATAGACTGATTCTCCATTTATTTGTAATATAAGACAAAACTGCGAAATGATTGTTATATTACATCAGCTACATCCAATTCCAATTAATTTTACATTCCAATTTAATTAAAACATGAACCAATGTTACCTAGATTAATAAAAAGGATAATTCTGACTATCTTTTTATGAATGTTTTTTGTGTAACTTTGACAGACTACAAAATTTAGATGTTCGTCTATACTGAAAGATTTTAAAAAGTTTATGTAAATATCTAAAGGTGAAAAGTATTAAAAGCGGACTAATAAAACAAAAAAACTCTTGCAACGTGCTTGAAATTTTAAGACACAGAGTAAAACATCGCTCGTATCTCTCAAAGTTACCCAGATTGACGATATATATTTATATATAAAAATAAAATAAATCAGCTTCACGCTGTATCCCGCATACAGCAAGGTAGGCAGAGGGAACCTAGTGTCAAGACACTCCGTTCCCCACTTTCCGCCGAATTTTGGAGGCATTCCGTGCTGAGTGGCGGAATTCAACGCCGCGCTTTGCCTCGACACCAGAGCGAAGAAATGAAAATATAAATGTAAATAAATATTTCACTTCCTCGAGTGGGGATCGAACCCACAACCATTCGATTTTACAGTCACACTGTGCCCCTGCGCCACAACCGGCCTCATATTAGATATATATTTTAATATATTTTAAGTTTTATATAAAAGCAATAATAAAATTGTTAAAACTTACCTAAATGTACACGATAATAAAATTCATCTCCACAAATACTGGTGTGATAAATTTTTATTCGCAATTAGCGATGTCACTGTGGATGAATATAAACTTTGAGAAAACAAGAATTGTATTTTTAGTACATTTATGTTTAAACATAAATTTCTACGGAAAAAAACACAAATTTTGGCGTTAAACTCGATTTAATGAGAAAATACGATTTTACGATCGACGAGAACGGAAATCAAGAGGTCAATATTCTAATATTTATTGTTTACACACAAAAAGTTACGATATGCCTCCATTTTATGAGAGGACAATGTGTTACAAACTGTCAAATTGTTCTTTAAATTTACGATTTTAATATTTTTATCGTAAGAAATACATTGAGGCCAGTCGTGGCGCAGCGGTACAAAATGTGACTGTAAAACCGATTGGTTGTGGGTTCGATCCCCACTCGAGGAGATGAAATATTTACTTAAATTTATATTTCCATCTTCGCTCTGGTGTTGAGGCAAAGCGCGGCGTTGAGTTCTGCCACTCAACACGCAATGCCTCCAGAATTCGGCAGAAAGTGGGGAAGGGAGTGTCTTAACACTAGGTTCCCCCTATCCTTCTGTGTGCGGGATACAGCGTGAATATTTATTTTTTTTAATTTAAAATTGAAAATAAAATTATTACAAAACTGAGATTGCTTCATATTTTTAATTGATTAATCAATACTTTATGTAATAAAAGAGTTTATTGATTGAAAATATTTTTATTATCTCAATTTGTACTAAATTAAACATTAATAAATAATTAATATAAAATATATAAGATGTAAACGGTACTGGTGAGATTCAAATTATAATTATTTACTTTTTTTTATACTTCACGTTGTATCCCGCAACGCAGGTTAGGCAGAGGGAACCTAGTGTTAAGACTCCACCTCACCGCCGAAAACTTGTGGCATTGCGTGTTGACTGGCGGAGCTCAACACCGTTCTTTGCATTGTTGCCAGAGCAATGAAATGAAAATATTACATAATTCAGTTCCCTGAGCGGAAAGAGAACCCACAGCCGTCGCCAAACAACGACGGCTTCAAATTATATAATCTTAGCGACTAAATAATATTATTTTATTATTAAGAATTTAAAATTGCTTTTAAATTTGAAATTTTTCTCTTTATTTTATATAAAAAAACTGTATTAAAGCGTTAAATAACATTGTACTGTAAGTGTATGTGTATTGATACAAATTGATCGCTATTATCAAGATCGACAGGAATCGGCAACAGCCAGTACAGAGGCGTATGTAGTGGAACCTGAAGTGGTATTAACCTGGTTTTAACTTCCATCTTCCACCAAGGTCTTATTACATAATATATGCAAATTATTAAAAGTGTTATTTATTATTTTTTATTATATTTTTTTTTTTTGTAAAATGTAAGTTTAAGGTAACTTATACTTATTAGAAAACGTATAAAAATTTGAACGTAGCGGGATTCGAAACCGCGCTTCTTGGAAATCGTCCAAGAGGCGCGGGTTCGAATTCCGAAAGAAAAATCCTTTTTTTTAAGTATTTTTCTTTCTTAAGTATGGAATGACAATTTATTTACACTCCCGTTCACTTCATTTTTGAAATATTGCGTGTTGATCGGCGGAAATCAAAGCCGCGCTTAATCTCCACGCCAGAACGAAAAAAATGAAAATATTAAATGACTAATTAAATCACTACATGATATCAAGACAGATTCTTTTGACATAATATTTATTTCGAATTTATATAAAAAAAAACTTGTCTTTAAAGCCGGTGAAACTCCCAAATTACTAAATTAATATATTTATCATCTGTGTAATATGAGGCCAGTCGTGGCGCGGGGGCAAACACGTGTATACGCGACAGTATGTAGGCTTGATCCCACTCGAGGAAATGAAATATTCAATTCAATGTTTTCGTTTCTTCCATCTGGTGTCGAAGCAAAGCACGGCGTTGAACTCCGCCACTCAACACGCAATGCATTCAAAATTCAGCGGAAAGAGAATCGAGTACCTTAACACTAGATTCCCTCTGCCTCCCAATCCTGTAGTAATGAATTAATATATTTATCATATGTGTAATATGAGGCCAGTCGTGGCGCGGGGGCAAACACGTGTATACGTGACAGCTTGTAGGCTTGATCCCACTCGAGAAAATGAAATATTTAATGTTTTCGTTTCTTCCACCTAGTGTCGAAGCAAAGCACGGCGTTGAACTCTGCCACTCAACACGCAATGCATTCAAAATTCAGCGGAACGAGAATAGAGTATTTTAACACTAGATTCCCTCCGCCTCCCTACCCTGTTGTATGCTGGATACAACGAAAAGCTGAGAATAAAATAGTCTATAACATAACAGTTATATAACATTAAAAAAATTCTATCTCTATTATCCTTTCTATATGGAGGTTATTTAATATCTCAACGTTATCACTACCAGAGCAATGGCCGTTCCCGTGAAACCGGTTACCGAAATCTTGTTTTTTGATAGCTCACAGCTCACAGCTCTTCGAGCGTTGAAATTTATATATTATATGTTTAATATTAACTTAATGTTTTTATTTTCTTTTAATAATTTGAAATTTAAAAGTTTTTCCATACAAATAAATTTTTTTGGTCTAAAAAAATTAATTAATTTCCATACAAATTAATTAATTTTTTTATTTTGTTTGTTATAAAAGTTGGTAAATAGTGAATGAAAAGAACATATGGAAATTAAAATATTCTTTATTTTTTCTTTATTTTTTGGCTATTGCATTTATTTTGTTTGTTATAAAAGTTGGTAAATAGTGAATGAAAAGAACATATGGAAATTAAAATATTCTTTATTTAAATAGGTTTTTTACATAACAATATATTCGCAAATATATAAAAAATATATTATTAATTAAATTAAATTAAAATTAAAGAGGCCAGTCGTGACACAGGGGCACAAAGTGTGACTGTAAATCGACTGGTTGTGGGTTCGATCCCCACTCGAGGAAATGAAATATTTACTTAAATTTATATTTCCATTTCTTCGCTCTGGTGTCGAGGCAAAGCGCGGCGTTGAGTTCTGCCACTCAACACGTAAAGTCTTAACACTAGGTTCCCTCTGCCCACCCTGTTGTGTGCGAGCGTGAAGCTGATATTATTAATTATTACACCATCGAAACACATTATCATTTAGTCATTAATGTACAAAATGTCAGTCTTATCAGTTCAATAACTAGCGGTATCGCGGTATAAACGGCAAGATCGATCTCAGAATTTGTTTAAACACTATGTGGGTAAATAATAATTATAGAAGTTTAATTACTTTGTACTTATGCGTGACTATAAAATTCAAAGGGGAAAATACACGAACATTTATGACATTCAAAATTAAAAGATAAAAAATGATGAAATAACTTAATAAGTTGTTAATTAAATAATTCATATACGAAACAAAAATCTTATTAACTTTTAAATACTTACATTAAATATATGTATATAGTGTAAACACCGTAACCTTTATTATTCACTATTGTTATTTTCCTTATGACCAATTAAAGTTCATAATATGTAATTTTTGAATCACAAGCAACATTCTTAAAAAAGACCATCTAAATGTGTGAGTGATTATTAACAACAATTAGATTTTTTTATGGAAAAAGCTTATGAGTGGCAGAACTCAACGCCGCGCTTAACGTCGACACCAAAGCGAAGAAATAGAAATATAAATTTAAGTAAATATTTCTTCTCCTCGAGTGGGGATCGAATCCACAACCAGTCGGTTTTTTACAGTCACACCTCGTTCCGCTGCGCCACGACTGGCCTCATTTACATTACATTATTATTATTTTTACATTATTATTTATTAATATTTTCAATATTCTTTGTAATTTGGAATTTTTGATGTGGATTTAAAAAAATAAATTCTTAAGGCCTTACCGTCTTCTATAAAAAAAACCATATTTGAATACTTATTAGTAGACGCATGCGCAGAACTGATTATAGCATTTTCTTATCTCCCAAAGCTATAAATAGACGCGGAAAGATTAGTTCCACGTAACTATAAAAATAATATGAATCAAATAAATACATATTTTTAAGATGACGTATGTTTTTTTTAATATTTCACGCGATTTTTGAGTTTTTTAAACATAAATATGAATAATCACTCAGGTACGTACGCAGCAAGGTAACATTTGCAGTAGATTTAAGTGGTTATTTCATTTATACATTTTTATGAGATTTTTAAGTACTTATAAAAGAGCATAGTACTTATAATTGATAATAACTTAAACAATAAAAAAAAATCAAAACAATTAATGTGCGACTAAAAATTTAACATTCTTGATAATTTGAACGAAATTATTTATTTTATTTATTTCTTTATTTGTACACCACTTATATAAAAATACATAAAAAGACTGACAAGAAAACAAATGCACAAAAAGGTGGCCTTATGGCTAAGTAGCCATCTCTTCCAGACAACCTTTAGGGCGAAAAGAAACTATCATAATATTATTTTTATGTGAAAACTAAAATGTACCTTGATATTTAGTATAGCTATATATATATTACTTAGCTTTATTTAAAAACATTGATTTTATTATTATTTTTTGAAAAATTGTGGATAATTATTTTTACGAATACTTTTACTAGTGTTTTACTTTTATTAAAGTGCCACCTATCGAAATATTTATGAACGAAAATTATAAAAAAACTTATAGCTTAAGCTACTCGTCGCTAGATGGCTCTAATAACTATACTGCTATATTTTTTAACAAATATGAAATATAAATAATAAAACATCCTTATTTTACCGTAATATATTGAGTAACTAAAAAAACCACCCAAGGTCATCACTTTTTTTGCCACGCTGTTTTCAATTTAACAGGAAATTTATTGATATTAAATAGGAAATAGTCATACTTGGTTGAAATTGTTCAGTTTTTACTTGATAGTTGATATAAGGCGTCATTCAAATGTACTATTGACTACGATCTGACTAAGGTATCGATACGCATAAGCGAGAGATTCTGGAGTGTTTCATATGATAGATGCACTGTGGTCCAAGTTATAGAAGAAATGGTTTGAATTTGATAAATTATCTTTTAATAGTATCATTGCTTTTGTTTCAAAAGAGCTGTTTACAAAAAATCTTTTTTACCTTAATATTGTATAAAAAATTATTTCTAATATTTTTTTTGCGTTTTATCTCTGCAACGAATTAATGAGAGGGTATGTCTAATATACATATGTACATATTGATTCGTAAGAAGGGTTTTTATGTATAAAAACATTTGTAATGTGATGTCGTAAAAAAGCCATATTTTTTGGATCCACGTAAACTGGTGACCAATAAAATCGCCATAGCTGTTTAGCCCACGCTGAATACTAGTAGTTATCCAACTATATGGTATTTGCTGTTATTTAACAATCGAATGCCATTTTTTAAGGCAAGCACTAAAAACTAGTTTTACGCGAAACTTATTTTTGAGTATATATTTAATTTACAGACTTAAGTTTTATTTTAAGTTAAAAGACTCTAGATATAATAGAGTCAGTTACTCCTTATACATTATGTATTTGTAATTACTTAATGAATTACTTTTTTTTTAAATATATATATTTTTTATTTTATATACATTTATAATGTTTAAAATTAAGGTATTAAATTGTAGACAATGGTCTGTCATTAAACTGCCATTTTGTTGCATTTCGTGATATTCGTGATGATTTAAATATATCTTGTTAACACGTGCATGCAAACTTCCATATTTTTTTTATTTTGTCACGCTTAACTTTTTACAAAAAAATACGGAAAGGGACCCAAATTATATTATGTTTATATTATTTATTAAAAGTACTTTAAATATTTCTATAAAAAAATAAATTTAACTACAAATTTTCGGAAAATGTTTATACTTAAATTATTTTAATTTTTCCGCTAAAAGCACGGCGTTAAGTTCCACCACTAAACATACAATATCATACAGTAGGGAGAGAAGAGAGCAGTGTCTTAACCACTAAATTTCCTCTGCCTTACGATGCCGGAAAAAAACGTGAAGCTATAATAAGCTTTAAAATAAATATAAGTAGATCTAGATATTTTTCAAAATTCCTTTGGTGTGTCGTTTAGTTATAATAATATACTTTGTAAAATCAAATAAAGCTAACAAGCAAAAATAAATAGTTTCAAAAAAGTATTTTATCAGATAAATAGAAAAAAAATTGTCGTAATTTACTCTCGCGGACTCATAAAGGATTAATCCTAAGCCTTCATATCTTCAAATATCACATGCTTTTTGTTTTTTTTCATAATAAACTGTCTAGCGGATATCAGACGTTGATCCGAACACACATCTTTGTAAGAAAGTCGTTAACATTGTTTTAGAAACACATTGTCATTATGATTCATTTTCTTACGTTTCAAGTTAAATATATAAAGAAATTCTATTTTTATATTTTGGCAATGTTTTTTTATTTAAGTCAATAATAAAGACGTATTCGCTAATGCTATACGCATGCATTTTGTTGTATTTTTTTTTAGTTTCACACGCACTTAGTACGGTAGGCAGTGGGAACCTGGGAACTTAATGTTAGGACACTTTGTTTCTGTTAACACACTTTCATTCCCGTTTGCCGAATGGAGACATTGTGTGTTAACGAAACTCAACGCTGTGCTTTGCCTCTTTACCAGAGCAAAAAAATGAAAATATTAAATCTTTCATTTCTTCGAGTGGGAATCGAACCCACAAGCTCTTGTATTGCAGTCGCACGCTTGTGTTTCTACGAGACGACTGAATTTACTCAGGTCTTATTTTATCATTTTTACAAAATAATAAAATAAGAAAAAAAAATCCCAAGATATTAAAAATTAAATAACAATTTCTACCATACTTGAAGCCTACTACATCCACACAATCAATCTCACATAAATATTTAAAAAAAGAAACAAAAAAAAATCCGCTATCTTCTAACACTTAAGCCATCAAGTCGAGTGGTTAAAACTAGTAAATATGACTTGGTGCGGCTGTCGCCAGTTCAATATAAATTTATTGTCAACCCGACATCGTTCTGCGCGCTCGTCTCGTATCCTTTAGCCTAGGCCTGGGAAATTTAAAAAGTGTTTTCTGTGATAAAATAATAATAAAATCTTTATAAAAATATATTAAAAAGATACTAAATTAGAAACAAAAACATTTCAAACCATTTGCGGTGTTAAGTGCTGTGCGATAACTCTGTATCTCGTGGACCAATTTGTAAGGTAAAATAATATGTATTTATTATTTAAATGAAATTGTCATTTTCAATAAATCTTGTTGAATTCTCGATATCGAATTCTCTGATTAATTATATATACTTGTAATAACTCATTTAACAAGTCATACACGTTATGTAGAGAATGTTGATTATCTTTGATAATAAAGAGTTGAAATATCAACTTTTATGTATATAAAAAAAGTTATTCGGCGGAAAGTGTGGAATTAAGTGTTTTACCACGAGGTTCCAGGGTTCCCTCTGCCTATCTTGCTATGTGCAAGATACAGCGTGAAACTAAAAAAAACTCTATTGTCACTAAAATAGGAGGTTATTTGACTGTTATTTAAAATATGGCTGTAATTTATTTTATAACTTAGTATATATATGGATATTTATTTACTAACTAAAATCATATTAAAGAATAATATAGAAATTCAAATTCAACCTTACTTTAAAAGAAATATATTCACATATCTTTAAATTAATTTTATGTAGGTATTCGATAACAATATGTAAATTAAGACTGAATTTACTTTCATTTATAAGCAATACATATATTTATCATACATTCATTTTAAAAAAATATTTTAAAAGCTAATAGTTTAGCTCAAAATCGATATAATTCTTATAACGAATGATAACATTTTTAATCTACTATAATTAAGTTGTAAGGTCAATGGCCGTTATCAACTGATTTAAAACACACTGATTTCTGATATTAAACGCAACAAGAGTTGTCTGAGACGTATTATTATTACATAGTTTAATATAGCAATTCTATGTCGTTTTTCTAGTCTATTGAGGCCATAGAGGTGAAGTGGAGTAGTGTAAGACTGTGAACGTGGTGGTGACGGGTTCGATTCCACTTGGGGGAATTAATTATTTTCATTTTGCGGCCTTATAGCAAGACTACGCGGCGTTAAGTTCTGTCATTCAAGACGTAATATTCTGAATTCTTGATATTCCGTGTTTCGGTACGGTCCCTTTAGCTAACCTGCTTTATGCGGGATACAACGTGAAACCGAAGAAAAAACTAATCATTTTTATAATATTAACGTAATTCCTATAATAATATATATATTTAGATGCTTTATAAGATAAAATACAAGTATAAAACATACATTTTACCATTTTAGTTCTGCGTCATTTACCACAATATACTGTTTATTTATATACAATATAATAGTAATTATAAGTTATTATCACATTGTATTTAATTATGTAGTCGTGTTCTTGTTATTTGTGTATATTATTACGGCATATTAGTTTACCAGTATTACTACTTAAATAGAAATTTGAATAACTTTAGTTATTTACGTTCAATTGTAACATGCCTATTGTATATTATGTATATTCTTAGGTCCGTATTTGTAAGCCACGCTAAAGTCTGAGATCGATCTTGAGATGAATTTTAAATTTTAGAAATTTTATATCTATAAATGAAAACGGCATCTCAAGATTGATCTCAGACTTGAGAGTGATTTATAACTATGGACCATAGAATACATTGTATATGTAGGTACTAGTTCTATATAATATTAGAAATCAATGGTTCAAATTACAATTTAGATAATAATATGTCGGATAAATAGCTTTTATCTATGATTATTTATCTGTATAATTTATAATCTGACTAATATCTATATAAACTTGTGTTTTTTAAAACATTTTGACTTGGAAATTTGGCACGACGTAGCTCGTAGGTCGGGTGGGTCGTAGCTCTGGGTGGTAACGGACTGAGAGAGGCTTTCCCAAAATTCCTAGGGGAGTGGAAAAAAAACGATATAATATATTTCTTGCTATGAACAAAATCTATTGCTATGAATGAACTAGATGATGGATCGTCAGTCTATTAAGACATTTATGTATGTATACAGATTATTAAACTAAACACATACATACATTGTACAAACCATACATTGTAAATATTTATGTAGCGATTTAGTTTCTTTATGCTGTACCCTGAATATAGTAGGGTAGGCAGAGGGAACCTAGTGCTAAGCCACTCTATTCCCCAATTTCCGCCGAATTATTAAGGCATTGCTTGTTGAGTTGTGGAAACGCCGCAGTTTTCACTTTGGTCCCAGAGCAAAAACGTGAAATTAATAAATAATAATTCCGAATGAGAATCGAACCCAGAACTAAACATCAAAATTTACCTTGTAGGTTGGTAAATTATAGTAAATTTAATTCCTTGCTAAAACAACAAAAATGCCGGTATTCGTTCGCAACATTTCATTGTAAATTAAAAGTAATATGATATATTGGTACACGGACAGACATCACGCGGTTTCAATTATATATACGCCGCTAAACGGCTACAGCGTATCGTTGTTTTTATTTACTTAACTACCGACTGACATGTCAGTAACGTCAGCGGCGAGGTGTTGTAAAATCAAAAATAATTAAAATTGACGACATAGTGACGTATGTAGTTTGTATGGGTTCGATAAAATGCGATGAATGAGAATTTCGATTATTTATCTTGAACTGAATTATTTTATCGTAGATTATGTAAATGAAATATAGTGTTTAAACACTCCGTTCCCTATGTTCTGCGGGGTGGGAAAATACAAAATTGTATTATTTCGCACATACCAGCGAGGCGTTGAGTTCCGCGATTCAACACACAATGTCTCCAGAATTCGACGGCAAGTTGAAAATGACAGTGTTTTAATGAGAATGGCGTGTGCTTGCACTAGGTTCCCAGGCTCCCTTTGCTTACCCTATGTACGGGATACAGCGTGAAGGCAAAAAAAATATTTGGAGTAAGAAAGGAACATTCTGTAAATTATTAATTAATGAAAAATTTGAGTAGTTGTTTCTTAATACTTTTTATTTTAGGTTCTTCGCTGAATAAACAGAGATTATTTTCTAGAGAAATTATCTTTTAGTTATTCAAAACTTTATTTAGATGAATGGGTCCACAGCTAAAAAATAATATTAAATAAACTATAACATTATAAACCATATCAGAAAAAGATTTAAATGAAAAAAACTATAGGAAATTTACAAAAAATACCCTGATTCGTATTTAAATGTTGATATTTCGTAATTCTTAGTAATGTACGATTTGGTCGTCGTCCTTTGAACTTCACCGATCTCTTTTACTTTTGACCTTTACATATTTTCCTCTGTGTGATAACCACGTGACAGAATCATAAATTCTTATATGGCGCTCCAGATTTTTTATTACTACACTTAAACATTATGGTAAAATCATATTTTACTCTACACTTAAAGGATAAGTGTCTTAAGCAATTACGGCAATCAAAAGTGTGAAATACTTGTAAAAGTTGGTTAAAAATTCCTAAATGTTTTTACATTTTATATGTAATCTTCTCCATAAAGATTATTTTTATTTTAATACGATAAAACTATTTCTGTAAACTTTTTTGAGGTTGTTTCAGTTTATTTGTAATTAAGATATAATTGAAATAATACTAAAATACATTTTAAATAAACATTAAACTGGTTTATAAAATCAAAAATTTTATGCGTATCCGATCGGTTAAAGTGACTTAACATAAACTTTACAGTTACACCATTATACTAAAATATAAAATATTATATGAATTAAGTATTTTTTTACTTTGAGATGGGTCGAGGTTGAGGTCCAAGCGTGTGACTAAACGGGACAGGGATTCGAAAAAATCTCGAAAAAATAAAATATTTAATATTTTCATTTCTTCATTTTGGTGTTGAGGCGAAGCGCGGCGTTGAGTTACACCACTCAACACGCAATGCCTCTGCGGAAAGTGTGGAACCGAGTGTCTTAATACGAGGCTAATTCTGCCTACCCTGCTACATGAACTATACAGCGTGAAGCTGAAAAAAAAATTGTATAGTACATGAGTTTATATATGAGCCCGGTCGTGGCGCAGCGGCACGAAGTGTGACTGTAAAATCGACTGGTTGTGGGTTCGATCCCCACTCGAGGAGATGAAATATTTACTTAAATTTATATTTTCATTTTTTCGCTCTGGTGTCGAGACAGAATTTGGCGGAAAATGGGGAACGGAGTGTCTTAAATAGGTTTCCTCTGCCTACCCTACTACTGTGTGCGGGATACAGCGTGAAGCTGATTTGATGAGTTTATATATATAGACATACATACATACATAAATACATACATATATGTATGTACACATTCCCTCGCCTTGACCGATAGTGTGTACCAGCTTAGACCAATTACACGCTACAATCCCTGCACTCTGACATTTCATACACGGACTCGTATGAGATAGGATCAAACAAACAACAATAATAACATATAGTATTATTATACTACATACTACCGTCATGGTAAGGAATTTGATGGAAAAGGTCAAGCTTAAATACTAGTTATCAACTATAGGTTGACACCGTCGTGAAACCGTAATTTATAAGGCTGGCTGCGCGTAGGCAGAGGGCAGAGGGAACCTAGTGTTAAGACACTCCGTTCCCCATTTTCTGCCGAATTCTGGAGGCATTGCGTGTTGAGTGGCAGAACTCAACGTTGCACTTTGCCTCGACACCAGAGCGAAGAAATGGAAATATAAATTTAAGTAAATATTTCATCTCCTCGAGTAGGGATCGAACCCACAACCAGTCGGTTTTACAGTCACACTTTATGCCCCTGCGCCACGACTGACCTCTTAGGTAAGGTAAGGTATTTCAATACCTACTTAGCTATATTTCCTCATAAACGTCACAGGAAATACGAAGCGAATTGACGGATGAGCTCAAACTACTTCAAAGAAAAGTAATTGTACGTTTGCTGCATACTTATATCAATGAAAAATAAATATGGAACTTATACGTGCGTTATTACTTAGTAAGTACTAAAGTCATATAAACAGCAGGGTAGGCAAAGGGAACATAGTCCGTCCCCCATTTTCCGCCGATTTCTGGAGGCATTGCTTGTTAAGTGGCGAAACTCAACGCCACGCTTGGCTTTTACACCAGAACGAAGAAATGAAAATATTCAATATTTTATTTCCTCAAGTGAGGATTGAACCCACAACCAGTCACATTTATTTTATCGTCTCATGGAGAAGGAATTGTATGTTAAAATATGTTTAATATAACCTAGACACATACACCGAAATATTTTGTTTTAATTACAACGTCATGTGACGTCATGCAGTCGGTACAAAAGTGGACTTACTTATAAAATAGAATAATATAAGTAACATATTTTACTTATATAACATAGCTAAATATATAAGGAACCTTACAAATTTAATAATCTTAAATATATATTAATAATATACTATGCAATGCAAATTTCCATATATACTTACATATATCCCTAACTAACTTTTTAGTTATACTACTTTACCGTTAACCGCCTCATATGTCATAGTCATATAAAAATATCAGTTATTTGACCAAATTACCAGTTTAAGACGGGAAAGGTGAATTAATCATTAATTATTAAGCTCATACCACCCGTAAGTCTTTACTTTTGCGTATTTCATTCCGATATGAGTTATCCAGTCACCGCCCAGAAACACTTGTTCTTGATACGATCGTTATTTAACTGAGCTGTAAAATTTAAAATATTACATATTTTTTTGTATCTTGATGAACTTTAAGTTGTATTATTTATAAAAAAAAGAAAAGAAATCGTGTGACTGTAAACGCCGATAACAACAACGATACGTTGTGAGTTCGATTCCACTCGAGGAAATAAATTATTTATTTAAAGGTATATTTTTATTTTTTCGCTCTGGTGTCGAGGCAAAGCGCGACGTTGAGTTGCGCCACTCAACACATAATTGTCGAAATTTAGGTATGGGTATTATCTTAAAATAAAATTGCAGAATTCGGCGAAAAGTGTGGAGCGGAGCGTCTCTACACTTAATAACAAGGAAAAAAATGTGTTAAGAAACTTTAATGAAGCCTGTACAAAGTAATTCTTTCAAACAAATTATGAAGTTTTGATTTAATCAGTTCAGTCAAAATTTATTAAATATTTTAATCAAATTGCTACACATTAACATCCATCAACGAGTCAGATCCAATTTTGAAATTATATACGCTTTGATTACTTGGTTACTGTTACTGTTATTACATATTCAGAGTGGAAGCGTCAGCGCTCCTTCCATAATTTAGACACCTGGTACTACAAAAATACTACTAAGCATTTTCAAAAACCATACCAGAACGAGAAATGGATATCTCTCGTTCTATTTTACGCAATTCAACATCGCCGCCATTACCTACGACTCGATTTCGTGAATGAGGCATTTGCGGCGTTATCGCTTCGATAGGTTTGTGTCTGTTCAAGAAATAGCGTCTTATTTTACAACGATAATTTTATTAATTATTTAATTATTTTGTTTGAAAAAAACACTTTTTCATTTTTGTAAAAATCTCTTTTGTTTTAATTGTATTAGGTTTTTGTAGAGTAGTTACAACTGTGATTTCATTTAAATATAAATACATTTTATGTATTTTGAATGGGTGTAATAAATGTCATTTAGCTTTCAATACATTTTAGTTCGTTCTTTCTTTCTAAGAACTATATTTTTTTAGTGCTTGCTTTGCTTGCTTGCGTGCATTTTCGCTCTAGTGTCGAGACAAAGCGCGACGTTGAGCTCCGCCTTTCTTCTCGCTCCTTGCCTATCCTGCCACATATGGGATAGAGCTTGAACTTGAAGAGAAAAAAAAACAACCGATCGAAATGCATCCACAGCCTACAGAAACGCTCCAATTACATTCATAAATAGTTAAAACAAAAGGGTCGATGACCTCCACAATCGATATCGATTGCTATAATTCTGTTTTGACAGGAGATTGATTCGATTAAAGGAATCGTATACGAACACGAGACCAATATTGGTTGTATAGAAATGTGTGCAGTTATTGACGGCGGCATAACGTTGTAAGGTCGAAGCTTTTGTTAACATTCGGTCGGTACGGTCATTTTATTGTATTTTATTACAATTTTACATTTTTTTTTACATTTATATACTTGGCGCACCTTGTGTGGTGGTAAAATAAGTTTTTTGTTGTTTTGTTATTGCCTTTATTGATTTAAAGCTTTTTGGGTGATGGCAGGTGATCGTTTTGTAATACAGAAGATAAATTCTTTTTTTATACACTTATTTAGAAAACGTATAAAAATTTAAACGCAGCGAGACTCAAACCCGCACCTCCTGGAAACCGACCAGTTTCTGGTCCTGGTCCTGGCGCGGGTTCGAATCCCGCTACCTTCAAATTTTTATACATTTTCTA
>JAATLQ010032301.1:0-19135 GCA_013421005.1 Heliconius erato x Heliconius himera | reverse complement strand
AGTGTTCCTGTCGACAGCGAAGATCGTGTAAACACGAAACGCACCAAAGAATTTCATATACGTTTAACTAAAGTAAATCGATTTTACTTTCACAATATTTTGTATAATCTGTTGATTATGTTTGACAGGTTGCCGAATAAGATGCATATCTGAAACTCAAATTAGTTACAGTACGGTCAATGAGTCGTGGCCGCTTTAAAGTTAGCTGTAGACGGCTGCGCAAATTTTATTTAAAAAAATCTTACATATCAATATTTTTTTTTCGTACGAACAATGCGCAAACGTACAGGAAACATAACTTCAGAGCGGCCAAGACTTGCTGGCCGTACTGTATATATAGTTTTGCGTGTTAACAATTTTTCACTCCAATTAACTTAATTTCGCTAAAATGCACTGTCGACTTTTGTCCTTAATTTTTTATGCAAACAGTATAAAGTTCAGGTATTTTTTCATTGACGTTAATTATATAGTTGTATGTGAATGGTTTTATATATTTCTTTTAAAATATAAGATGACATTTTCAATTAAGGTGTAATAAAGCTTTTTCCGAATATATATGAATAAAAGAATATATAGTTTTCGTAATTAAAAAGCGAGTGTTATTTACTATTTTAATCACCAACGTAAATTTATCGTTAGGACTTTTTTTTTAGTTTCACGCTGTATCACACACACAGCAGGATAGGCAGAGGGAACCTAGCGTTAAGACAATTCGTTCCCACTTTCCGCCGAATTCTGGAAGCATTGCGTGTTGAGTGCGGAACTGAAAGCCGCGCTTTACACCGATACCAGAACGAAGAAATGGAAATACGCTTATATTTATTTGCATTTATATATTTATTTCATCGCTCTGGTGTCGAGGCAAAACGCGGCGTTAAGTTCCGCCATTCAATACGCAATTCCTCTAAAATTGGGCAAAAAATGGGGAACGGAGTGGTATAACTTTAGGTTCCCTCTGCCTACCCTGCTATGTGCGGGATACAGCGTGAAGCTGGTTTAATTTATTTTGTTTTTAATAATCTTCAAATATTATTAATAATCTATTCATTCAATAGTACATACATGCACTTATAAAATTACAAGGCAACTTATATGCTCCTACTCTACATAATAAAACTACAATGTCATATTATACATAACCTTATCCTACATATAAGAGTGGGTGTCACTGTTAACAGTTCCGGTGGGCGCATAATATCGAGTTTGTAAATATCTCATATGCACACAATCACTAAAACACATGAGATGGAACAAAAGGTCACCAGTGTGAAGGATGGAAGGTGGAATGGCAATCTCAGTAACCGTGTCATTTTTATGTCATTATGGCCAAATTGTAATCTTGATTTGCTATAGTTCATATATTATTTTATATATATCATTTCCAGCTATATGTTTCTTAATGATTGTTAAACACGCATGCTGCAGATTGTTGTTACAGTGTAGCATTTTTATAAGTTTAATATTTATAACAATTTTAAAGTGTTATTTCACATTAAGGACAGAAAAATCTGGTCGGTTTCGAGGAGGTGCGGGTTCAAGTCCCGTTACGTTAAATTTTTTATACGTTTTTTAAATAAGTTCGAATTGATTTTGATTTTTTTTACTTTCGTTCGATTTTATTACACATATTAAATGGAACTGTAGGTATAGCAATTGAGGCCAGTTGCAATCATGTGACCGTAACGCGATAGGTTGTGGGTTCGATTCCACTTGAGGAAATGAAATATTTAATATTTTCTTTTCTTTGCTTTGGTGTCGACGCAAAGCGCTATGTTGAATTCCACCGCTCAACACGCAATGCCTCTAGAAGAAGAACGTCTACGTCTCGACTTTTCTTTAGTAGTCCGTGCTCGTCTCATCCGTAGAAGTATTACCACAGTCCTTATTATATTCATAAAATCTCTTTAAGGGTTTAAATCTTAAACATATTTTATAAATATCTACAATATTATAAGCGAATTTAAGAATTAACAAATAATGACCTAAAGAGGCCAGTCGCAGCGGCACAAAGTGTGACCGTAAAATCGACTGGTTGTGGGTTTGATTCCCACTCCAGGAGATGAAATATGAATATGGAAATATGCCTTGCACCACGACTGACCACTATATTAGAAGTTTAATATTAATATTAAAAGCCATATTTTATTTTTCTTTTTTTGGTCTCAAACATTATTAGTACTTAGAGTTATCAAATATCTTTTATCCTCACCAAGAGACTTTTCACTTTCTACTCACATATCATATCTTCATCTTATATATCTTCGATATAGAATCGAACCCATCGACAAATAATCGTGTCCTCATTTAAATACTCCTTAACTGCACCATGGTCTTACTTGGCTATAGTTAGGTCATTTCCTTTATGAAGCAAATAAAAAAACGATAAAAACGAATGAAGTCTTGAAAATAGCCTTAATAATTAATTAAATATTTTTTATTAATAAAAAATTATTGTGCTCGTCATCATCTTTGTGATCATAATAATATAAGTAAAGTAAGAACCTTTTTAAGACTTTAAACTAATAAAATGCGTTTCTAATTTATTTTTTTATTCTTCTTTTTATACGGAACAATATTCTTGTTATCCTTATAGGATAATTATAAATTGAGGCCAGTTGTGGCGCAGCGGCACGAAGTGTGACTGTAAGATCGACTGGTTGTGGGTTCGATCCCCACTCGAGGAGATGAAATATTTACTTAAATTTATATTTCCATTTCTTCGCTTTCTTGGCTGGTGTCGAGACTAAGCGCGGCGTTGAGTTCTGCCACTCAACACGCAATGCCTCCAGAATTCGGCAGAAAGTGGGGAACGGAGTGTCTTAACGCTAGGTTTTTCTCTGCCTACCCTGCTGCGTGCGGGATACAGCGTGAAGCTGATTTGATTTGATTTATAAATTAAAAAAAGAATAAAAATGTAAGTAATCAATTATAATTTAAATTAAATAATTTAATGAGATATTATGAATTTCTACAAAATTATGTTTTAATCACGTCATGGAAAAGTCACAGTCCATTTTGGGCTTTACAGAGTCGGGAAATATTTTATATCCCATATTTATTTGGTCTCTAATGTAAATATATTTCAGTTATCATTGGCCGTTTGCCTCGTTTGTCACATCTTTTAAGTTCATCACTGTATGTTTATTCAGATGGTTAGAGTTTTTGATTAAAATTGATTGCCCTCATCATTTCTACGTTTTGTTTTAATTTATAGTACATTACATTTTCTTTTTTTGGAATAGAATTTTTTCGATTGTATTTAAAGATTTCTTTACGAAAATAGAGCTACTTCATCAGTAAGTATATTAGGTTCTACTTTTTTTTCATTTTCACAGTGTGATATCGTACACATAGAAGGGTACGCAGATTGAATCTAGTGTTGGTACAGTCTGTTCCCATTAAAACGCTTCCGTTCTCCACTTTTAGCAGAATTCTTGAGGCATTGTGTGTATGCCGAAAGACATCGTATCACTTTGTCTCGTTACCAGTGTGAGGAAAACAAAATATAAAATATTCCATTTATCCGATTGGAACTCGAACCCACAACCGTCACGCTAACAGTCGCACCTTTATGTGGGAGGTGCTTTGTAAAGGTGATTTTTTTACTTAAACAATGACTTAATTAGTTATAAAAATTACCTATATTTTGAATATTTATGCAGGAGTAAATATTATAATGTATCATATTCATGTTTATTTCCCAACATGAAAAAAGAAATATATGTTTGTTTTACATTTGGTTTCCACTTTTTAGTATGGCTTCATATAATTTTACTCTTGTTAATGATATTATTAGAAAACCGTGTATAGCATTAATAAACATGACTAACTGACTCTATAGCTGCTTACAGCACTTTTTGTTTATATCCTAGCTTGGTCAAGGCAGACCGACGTAACGTAGAGTACAAAATATCTTTACGTGACACGTGCCAGAAATATATATTTAATAGAAATATATATTTAATATTAAAAAATCAAATTCAAATTAAATCAGCTTCACGCTGTATCCTGCACACAGCGGGATAAGTAGAGGGAACCTAGTGTTAAGACATTCCATTTCCCACTTTCCGCCGAAATCTGGAGGCATTGCGTGTTAAGTGGCGGAAATCAATGTCGCGCTTTCATTCTACACTAGAGCGAAAAAATTAAAATATAAATTTAAATACCTAAATGTTTCATATCCTTGAGTGGGGATCGAACCCACAATGAATCGATTTTGCAGTCACTTTTTGTACCTCTGCTCTACGATTGGCCTCAAGATTAATATTTATATTAAACCAAAATATTTGCGACAATATAGCGAAGTTGGCTATATACGTACAGCAGTGGTAGCTAGCCTGAAAGGGCGATGATGATCTGTCATATATTTAACTGAACGACATGGTTGTGCATTCGATTATTTTTGATAATTATGTAATAATGTTAAAAAAATATTGAACAATAAAGCGATTTATCTCCTTTGTAGTACTCTATATTACATTTATTTTTATAATTATAGCGGTGTAATGGAAAAGCCTTTGATGCTTGTGAGTTTGTTCGTCATTCGGGGGAACGAATTATTTTGATTTTACACGCGTTAAGTGAAAATACGGCGTTGAGATCCACGCATAGTCTTTTTCGACGGAAAACTGCATAGTGTCTAAAAACTACGTTCTCCTTGCGTGCTAATGGTAACAGCGTAAATCTGAACATTGTGTGAGATATACTAAAAGATAAAAAATATATTACTTCAGTAATTTATATCTACGATAAATCTTGGTACATAAATTGATTTAATGATACATTTCATAGAACTAGTCTACAAATTAACAAATATGACTAACTGATTCTAAATATGAACACACAAATATGGTCAATATGGCTCATTAGTCTCTTGGAGAGGATAAATAAGATTTACAATTTTGTTTACATATATGTTCTTTTAACTTTAACTTAACGTTTTGATTTTTAAGTAGATCATTTAATTCAAAGAAGCACGATTCATTACAATATTCTAATATAGCAGAAGTTAAAGTTATTATTGGATTTTTCAATTAATACATAAATTAAAAATAAAATTAAATTAAATCAGCTTCACGCTGTATCCCTGTCACAACAGGGTAGGTAGAGGGAACCTAGTGTTAAGACACTCCGTTCCCCACTTTCTGCCGAATTCTGGAGGCATTGCGCGTTGAGTGGCAGAATTCAACGCCGCGCTTAACCTCGACACCAGAGCGAAGAAATGAAAATATAAATTTAAGTAAAATAACAATAAATTTTCTAAAGTATAAATTTAAGTAAATATTTTATTTCCTCGAGTGGGAATCGATCCCACAACCAGTCGCATTACAGGCACACTTTTAGAAAGGAAAAAAAAACAGGAATATTATTGCATAATAATTCATTATTTTTATATTGACCTCATACGTTGTTTATCGCTGTACCACAATCCTCATTGGAAACCGAGTAGAGGCGGATTTTTGCGGTGTACCCCGGCATGTCGCAATACGCACTTAACTTTAATAGATGACTGTGTCTGTACATTCAGTCCACGAGACATATTTTAAAACAAAATACATATTATATATAAAAAATATATAAAATATACATTTTATAAATATATTCTTATACAATACGTGAAGCAAAACTTCGTAAACCTTTTTACTAAAGTTATGCGTGTGGAGGAGAATGATATTTGGAACAGTTATACTAAAGTTTAAAGAGTGAGTGCAGAATGCAAATATTTCTTAAATAATAAATAAAAATTACATTAAACTAAAAACAGATAGATATAACAGACTCTATAATATTTTGTAGCCCAGGATCCCAGGTCCCCCAGACCTACGTCATTTCAGCAAAGCTGAAATTTTGAGGACTATTAGTTTAATATGTAGTTAAGACATTATGCGTATTTACTAACTAGAAAGTGCGGCCTTTTCAGAGGTAGCGCCAAATAAAAATACATCTCTGTCTGGGAAGCTGGTAGAACGATCGGATTGGTGTGGGTGATTATAAGGGGTCTTGAAATAGACCGTAAATAATATTATATATGTTAAATGAAAGCTTGCTAATACAACGTAGTTTGCGCCAATTGCAAACAACCTTTAGAACGTTTGGTAGGAGTAAAAAAGTAGTAGTAGTAGTAGCATGTGACCTTAAGATGGCACTATTTCTGAAAGGGCTCTATTTTCAAATTAGTAAGTGTGCATACAGACTTAACTATATATTAGACTATTAAACCTCAAAATTTCAGCTTGGCTAAAATGACAGGCCCTGGGATCTCAGTCTAAATATTATTATTAGACAATATAATATATTTTTGTATAAAGTGATATACTCGTTGCTATGTCAACGCGTTTTGTACCCTTCAATAATTCTTTACTCAGTCAAAGTAATTCTGCAAACAATAAAAACAATTACTTTTTTATCTTTAAGAGATTATCTTTTGAGATATATATAGAGCATATTAAACATTGACCTTATAATTTTTGTGTTACTTGTTACCATAGTCTATTCCGTCATTATATATTAAATCTGCTTCACGCATTGCTTACCCTGCTGTGTGTGGGATGCAACACACAGCAGGGTAAGCAATGGGAACCTAGTGTGAAGACACTCCGTTGCCCACTTTCCGCCGAGTTCTGGAGGCATTGCGTGTTGAGTGGCGAAACTCAACGCCGCGTTTAACCTCGACACCAGAGCGATGAAAATGGAAATATACATTAAAATAAATATTTCATTTCCCCGAAAAAGGATCGAAACCACAACCAGTAGCGTTTACAGTCACACATTGGGCCCTTGCGCCACTACTGGCCTCGGCCTTATTATATATTGATAATCAAAATAGTCAGTAATTAACATAAATCATGAAGCTATTAACTTTTGATAATCATTTACATCATGATAGGGACATATCTAATCGTTCTTTGTACGCACCTGTGCTTAAGATGATTTGAACAAAAAAATGTTTGTTACTAAGTATAGAAATAAAGAAATTGTTACCATAAGCGTTCTGTTGATAATTTTTATATAAATTAATTTATCAAATTAAGACAGCCTATATAAGATTACTGCTCAATATCTACTACTTATTTCCGTAAATAAATATATAAAAATGGATCTTATGCCATTCAATTAACTATATTTACATCTTCTTCTTCAGCTGCACACTGTATTCCGCATACATACTCCGCACACATGGAATGGTAGACAAATGGAACCTGGGTACCTAGTGTTCAGACACTCGATTCCATTTACGACACTTCCTTTCCCTACTTTCCGCTGAACTCTGGAGCCATTGCGCGTTGAGTGGCGGAATTCAACATCACACTCTGCCTCGTAACCAGAGCAACGAAATTAAAATATTAAATATTTCATTTCCCAATGGGGATCGCATCCATAGTCTGTTGCGTTCACAGACGCAGGCTTGCGCCACTGCGCCACGACTAGCCTCACATACCTACATTCAAAATGTATTAGAAAAAACTAGTATTTATTAATACTACGAATACTAATGTTTGTTTAATCTTGACATTTATTTTTATATATCTCCTTATCTAACTACTTGAGTGGATCATGCACTACTCCAACATTGATACACATGTCAAAGGAAAATTTATACAATCGTGCGAACGTACTACCAATACTTATTGTTTTGGAGTAATTACGTAAATTTATACTATACATACATATATATGAATAATAAAATTTTTTTGAAGCATTAGCAGCTTTTTCACGGATGGCTTAGTAGGCAGAGGTAACCTAGTGTTAAGACATTCCGCACCTCTTTTACAGCCAAATTTTCAAGATATTGTGAATTTGCCGGTGTAACTTAACGCCGCGCTAAAGGTTGTTAATTTTTTGTCCCCGCACTGATAGAACAAAGCTGCCGCCACTCAATATGCAGTGTTTCAAAATTGGGTGGAAAACAGAGATTTTTATTTTTACACTACATTCTCTTTGTCTAACTAGGTATATGCAGAAGATGCGTAAACATATTAAACTTAAACTTATTTATATAAATATTTAATATTCTTGATTTATCGAACTGAAATTGGACTCTCCAAACAGTGTTCTATTAATATCATTGGAAAGTGTTTTCCTAAAATTTATTATTTATGCAACATAAAGTGTCTGATATATAATTTGTTTAAAGAAACTAAAATAAAGATAGAAAAATAAATATTTAACGCAGATGGTACGTGCTGGTACAAAATACTGGCACAATTTAATTTAAAGCTGCTATTTTTAAATGATATTGATATGATTTGAAAAAAAAAACTATTTTCTCTTGCTTATTAGTACATAGAATTTAATCATAATTGTATTTATATTAATCAATTAAATATATAACAGAACTCAGTAGATGATATTTGATCAAGCTCTTGTACCATATTCATTGTACGAGTAATTTAAATTACTTCTTAATAAATTCTTTTAAACCTTAACTTTATAATTTCCTTTTATAGATAATTTATTTCGCAAAAATATTTAATATTTTACTTTCGGTACCATAGTAATGAGGCTAAGCGCGGCGTAGAGCTCCGTCACTTAACATGCAATGTCTCCAAAATTCGGCGGAAAATGGGAAACGCATGTGTCTTAATTAAGGGAACGAAGTTTTTTAATACTAAGTTTCCAGGTGCCGATGCTGTGAGCATACAGTGTCAAAATATAAAAAAATACCTATAAATGAAATACCTACGAAAGTTTAAATTTAATTAAAAATTTATAAATTTCATCTTTCGGAATTTTTCCTTTTTTTGTATGTAAGATCACTTTGTGCCAAATTTCGTAATTAAGTACCCTAAAAGTTTTGATTTTACGGCAATTTTCATACAAGATGCAGCAAAATTGTTGCATAAATGTTTGTATCTTTTGGAGAAGAAGAGAAGAAGCTTGTTCGTAGAAGCTTTTTTTGTTTAGATAAATAGATTTAATTTTTATTATTAAAATCAGGTTGATACCTAAATGCGATTTCTAAATAAATGCTCTTGACAGACGGACAGACGGCCAACAAAGTGATCCTACAAGCCTATAAGGGTTCCGTTTTCACCTTTTCAAGTACGGAACCCCAAAAAGGATAAAACTTACACAGTAACTTGGTGCCTTATTTACCGATATCATACTGTTTGTCAATTCTGAGTTAAGATAAGATAGTCAGCGTCATGTGGTCATGCGTAAGTCCGAATCATATCAATCAGGTGATCAACGTTCTCTTAATACTAGTCGTCATATATTTTATTGGTTGCGCATTTTACTCCACTATAACTAATTATATCTTAGAAATCACTGCGTAGAAATAAATTAAAAATTAAATTAAATCAGCTTCAGCTGTATCCCTCATACATCAGAGTAGGCTAGTGTTAAGACACTCCGTTCCCCACTTTCTGCCGAATTCTGGAGGCATTGCGTGTTGAGTGGCAGAACTCAACACCACGCTTTGCCTCGACACCAGAGCGAAGGAATGAAAATATAAATTTAAGTAAATATTTCATTTCCTCGAGTCGACGTGGACACTCGGGGATCGAACCCACAACCAGTCGGTTTCACAGGCACGCTTTGTGCCACTGCGCCACGACTGGCCTCAAAAATATATCTTCATATATTTATGACAAAGCTTTTCCTTTTTGGTATATAAATTTTTGTATATTAGCTTTCCCAATCTTTCTTTTGAGAGCAAACACAAAGAATAGTGTCTTATCATTTGATAACACATCACACACATCGTACCTTGACTAATTGGACCACGTACTTACACGAAAATGTCTGTATTTCAAATTAATAAAGCTACGCTATGTTTGTTTGTTAGAACGCGCTGATCTCAAAAACTAATATCTGAAATGGAAAAGTGTACAAACGTTAATCGTTTTGATATAAGCCATTGTACCTGTAATTAGAGTCATCTCGGGTACTCAGGATTTGTCATTTGTTATCCCATCATCAGTCTTCCCAGGTCCCAGGATGCTAGTTATTAATATACATAATCTATATTCTGTCGTGGAAATCCCCTGGGAATCACCTGGGAATGACCACGTAAATATTTCTATTCCAATTTAGATATTATAGATTTAGATCAATTAAATTGAGGCCAGTCGTGAAGCAGGGGCATAAAGTGCGACTGTAAACGTGGCAGGTTGTGGGTTCAATCTTCACTCGAGGAAATGAAATATTTATGTAAACTTTGGATTTAATTTCTTCGCTCTGGTGTCGAGTTTTGCAATGCCCTCAGAATTCGGCGGAAAGTGGAGAACGGAGTGTCTCAATACTAGGTTCTCTCTGCCTACCCTGCTGTGTGCGGAATACAGTGTGAAGCTGATTTTATTCTTAGATCAATTTTCCAATGTGTATTAGTGGATTGTATAAAAAAAATATAAGATAAAAAATATATCGATTGCATCAAATCAAAGAAAATTTATAAAAAATAAAATGTCATGTTTATAAAAAATACAAGACGTGCTAAAAATATATATTGATAGTACTTACATAATAATAAATACAAGTTAGTATTATAATCTTTGAGATTATGTTCTTGTCTGTTGGTTCTTCACAAACACTACGTTAATTCACTTATTTATTCTTTAATCCACCTAATATTGTGTTTTTTTTATGATTATGTCTATTTGTCTGAAAATAAAGTAAAATGGCACTAGCAAATTTTTTTTTAGCTTCACGCTTTATTCCGCACATAGCAGGGTATAGCGGGCGCAGAGAATTTCGGAATCTAGAGCTAAGACATTCTAATATTTCATTACCTCGAGTGGGAATCAAACTCACACACACAACGTCGTGTCGTGTTTACAGTCGTTTTAATCATTCTGCATTAACTTATACTTTTTACTACATTGCTATAATTAGATTTGGCAGTAATTAGAAAATCCTTATAGTGTAAAGATTAATTTATAAAAGATAAACTCAAAAATTGCCTAGATATAAATAATTCGACAATATTTATTTTGACAAACAACAGATAATACAATGAGGACTGATTTGCAGGGCGTCACCGAGGCACGCGGGGCTGACGGCTGACAGGACGGCGTATCACTACCTCGCCCGGCCGCGCTCGCGTCGCACGACTCGCACGCACTTCCCAACACAAGAATCGAACTGAAAGTGACCGACATTATAAACAGTGCAGTGTATTAGATACGTTAACTTTAATAAACCAAGTGAAATCCAGCAGTGGTTTCCTGAAGTGCTCGGTAGCCGAGTGAATGCGCGTGTGTTTCGATACCCTTTGCTTTGGATCGTCACAGCGGGCTGCTGGTGACGATGAGCCGAGGGCCGTAGTGAACACAGGAGGAGGAGCGCTTACCGTGGCGCCCACTGTCAACGGCGATCGACGTGCCTTAGACGAAACGTATCGAGAAGAGTTAAATGGTATAATGGGGACCCCTAGCACTATGAATTCAGATTCGGAAAACTGCGTTGCTAGCGCAACAGTGGCTAACGATATGCAACCGTTGGTAGAGAGGATCAGGGAGCTGGAGGCGTTGCTGAAGCGACGCGATCAGGAAATGCTGGAGTTGCGCTCTCAACTCGATAAGTTACAGAGCGTGTTCCCGTATCAACAGTATGCGAGGTCCAGAGGTCCCAGGAAACAGAGGGCCCAAGGTATCTCAGCAGAACCACAGACGAGCTCGTCTCTCCAAGACTTGGCTCATCAGACATTCCCGATATACGACAAAAGTGAAGGGTAAGTGTTTTGACTTTTTGTTTTTTCTGTTATTTTTGTTGTTAAGCGATGAATGGAATATTAAAACATGAATGCAACAAAGTTGCCATGTCTGTCCTTATGAAAAAAGAAAAAAAAATATATTATCATAAGTTTTGATTTTTGGTGAATCTTTAACATTTTTGATACTTCAGCATTAGGTACTAAACAATAAAAAGTTTCTTAAAAGTCGAATTTTCATCAATCAAATTGTTTTTTAAATATTAATTGAAAAAAAACGTAATAGAGAGCGACGAACTTCATAAAATTCGTAGATAAAATTAAATAAATACAGTATTAAACCGCGGCCATCAGTACCTATACAAATGACATTATTATTTATCAATCTGTAACAAATATATTTTATTGACGAATGAGACCTGACACCATTATGGCGGACGACCATATAGGGACGGACCATCTCTGAATGTAAACGCGATGGTTGGATTCCATCTTCACTCAGGGGAATCGATTATTCTTATTTTATAAATTTTTAAAATGTCTCAAATTCGAGTGAATAACGGAGAAACGAGTGTCCTAACACTTGTTCTACACCGCTATATTAGAAAAAACAATCATAAAGTAATACAATCGTAAAGTAAGAAAAACCTGTAATATATTACTTTTACGCGATAATGTTCTCAATCTTATATTACGGTTCTGACAAAAACCCCATGGCAATATTTAATTGGTCATGCATACGTGCAATGTCAAATAATAAATCTTTATTATATATATAAAGATATAATTAAACTATAGGAAATCAAGGGGAAACATGACACAACTTAATAGCCTTAAAAGGTCTCCATATAATTCCTTATAATTCCTTAATGTGTGTCATTTTTGTACAAGCAAAAAGCTTGAAAACGACGCTTTGACCAAGTTAATAAGAAAGACTGCCAAAAATCTTTTTAATTATATTGTTTTTCGAATAAAAATAATTAATTTTAACTATGGATAGATATTCTTAGAATGAAGAGACTATATACTAACGAAACTAAACTAGAACTACTAACTACTACTTAAAACGTATATCTTATTTGAATTACAACTATTGGCGAAGGTAGTCGTGCAGAGGCACAGGCATGCGGCTGTAAACGTGAAAGGTGGTGGGTTCAATTTCCGCTCGAGTAAATAAAATTTTTCATGTTTTCATTTCTTTCCTCTGGTTGCACGACGTTGAGTTCTCCCTATTAATAAGCAATGCCTGTAGATTTGGGTGAAGGTGGTGAATGAGAATACAGTGTCTTAACATTAGGATCCCAGATTCCCTTTACCTGCAATATGTGGGATATAGGGTGAAACTAAAAAAACAAATAATTACCGAATTATTATACATAACAACGACGACAATTATGTCATCATCTGGTGCAATGGATCTACCTGCAAATACGATGATTGTGGCTTCGATTCCCAATTTTGGTTTGCTATTTATACTTCCCCGCTTTAGTAAGACAAAAGTAGGTGTTGAGTGCGCATTCGAATATCCCTCTGACTTAACTCTTTGCTTAAAGTATTTTTTATAGATATTTGCAAACAAATGAGTTTTAAATGAAATTCAAGGCAAGATATTATAATGTGAAGCGTGTTACGAACATGATATGTCAGATTCCCGCACACAGCAGGATAGGTAGGGGGAACCTAATGTTAAGACACTCCGTTCCTCATTTTCCCCCCAATTCTGGAGGCATTGCGTGTTGAGTGGTGGAATTCAACGCGGCCGTGAAGCATCCAGAGCGAGGAAATGAAAATATTAATTTAAATAAATATTTCTTTCCCTATATTGAGTCGTGGCCCAGGGGCACAAAGTGTGACTGTAAATCGACTGGTTGTGGGTTCGATCCCCACTCGAAGAGATGAAATATTTACTTAAATTTATATTTTCATTTCTTCGTTCTGGTGTCGAGGCAAAGCGCGGCGTTGAGTTACGTCACTCAACACGCAAGGCCTTCAGAATTCGGCTGAAAGTGGGGAACGGAGTGTCTTAACACTAGGTTCCCTCTGCCTACCCTGCTGTGTGCGGGATACAGCGTGAAGCTGTATTTTTTTCTTTCCTTTGAGTAGGATTCGAACCCGCAACAAACCGCGCTTACAGTCTCACATTGTGCCCCTGCGCCATGACTGGCCTCGATTTATTTTATGTATTATATTAGATTCTGATTGTAAGTGGTATCAATATCAACTAGCGAAGCGTAAACAACATACTTTAACGATAAACAAACAAATAAAGTTGACATAATGTCAACATTATATTACTTACTCAGCATAAGTTTTATAAAATTGCTGTAAAATTATAAATATTAATACTTTAATGAAACAGCAAACTTCATAGAATACTTTTCTTTTTCAAAAAAAATAACGTTGCGGGATTTGAACCCGCGCCTCTTTTGAAACTGAATTTCGAAACAACTTCGCAAAAATATGTGGCTTGGTGGTCACAGTGCTTAGATGGTATTTTAGAGATTCGAGTTTAAATACCTCTCCTTTTAAATTTTTATACGTTTTATAAAAAAATATTCTTTACTAAAAAATACTGAACTCTATTATTGCCAAAATCGGAAAAATATAATATGGTATACTCTACTTTTAATAGTAGTAGATTAAAAACTTAATATAAATTTATTTATTATTAACTAAATATAAATTGATTATTTTTAAAATAAAGAGTGGGTTGCACCACCCACCGCGTAATATCTTTAAGTTATTAGAAAATGACTGCTTATTATATGAAAAAATAACCTACTTGGAATATAATAATTTAGTCGTATTAAAGTAGTAGAGACCAAATTACTATAATAATTGAGGTGCTGGCAAATATTACTAAGAACCAATTTTAGTAATGAAACATAAGCACTCAGTTGCATTGTTCGTTTTGTAAAAAACTTAATTTTCTGCTATAGAAATTTAGTTTAAAAAACATATATTTATTGTATACATACAATAAATAAATGATAAATAATAATAATAATTAAATAATAATAATATATATTTTTTTTATATAATAATTTTTTATACATTGTCTTTTAAAAATAGGTATACCAAGTACATATCTGGAGATAGACTGAAAAAATGTATAGGATATTTATAATCAAAAATCTTTCTATAAAAAACTGTTTCCAATATTTATAACAAAATATTACAATATAATAATAAAATAATGAATTTTTGAAATTTAAATTTTTTCTTCACTTGTCTCCCATATTATAATTAATATTATAAATTCCATATTATAAATTCCTTTCCATATTACTGAGTGTTTTATTAATTTACATATATGTATATCTACCATTTACCCCAATAAAAGTCTCTCAAATAGCACCTTTTTAAACTTTTACCACATTTCTAAAGGCAAATTGCACTCCGTTGTATGAACATATCAACCTTGGAACAAAAAGTCCATTATCGTTTTTTACTGGAAAACTGTATCCAAATAAAATTGTTATAATTATAATAAAACAAAATTACACCATACAGACATTAAATATTTTTATTATATTTATATTTTCCTAAAGTCTTTTAATTGGCATATAAAAACAACAGCATTACTTTAACGAAAGGCTTTAAGGATGCCGACAGGGGTTTTGTATATATATCACATTATACATACATACATAATGTGACCATCCTTTTTTCGGCTTAAAACGAGACATCGGTTCGTTTTCGTTAGCAATTGTTTACTTTGGTTTTTTTATGTATCTACTATACTTGTGTTTTTTTGGGTGCTTTCATTTTTTATATATATCCTTTTGTGTTTTTACATTACAGTACTTTTATTTTTTTAGTGGACATACAAACGAAAAACGGGACGGTCCCGTTTAAAATTGGACGTGTGGTCACATTATACATACATGATATATAATATTGAGATGTGATTCATTTTAATGCGAAATACGAGTACGTAGCTATTAAAATTTCAAAATAATTCAGTGATAAATATAATGTTGTTGCTCAATTCCATTCGCAAATTCGCAATAAAATACATTTAAAAGTTCAATACTTTATTTTAAAAAATTGTGACAATTTATTTGTTAATGTTCTGTATAATCCTACTAATATTATTATTGGGAAAGTCTGTGAAAATGGATGTTTGTTCCACCTTTATATAAAAACTACTGAACGGATTTAGTTCAAACTTCACATCAGAATGACACATAGGCTTCACTTTAGTCTTTATGTAACGATTTTAAATAATTTGGCAATAATATAATAGAAAGCTTAAGCAGGCGAAGCCGCATTTGGGCATGCTAGTTCTGTATATAAGCAAAGAAAGAAACATGATTCTATTATTTCTGATCGTAGGTGAAAATAGAATATTCACTTTAAAAATAATACTTTAAAAAATATTTTAAAAAAAGATATTCTAAACTTATAAATCACAAAAAATTGTACTTTTGCAAGACAATTGAGATGAAGAGATCGCCCTTCATAGTGATAGAAAGTGATGTATTTTTGGTATCTACACGCTATACCCTTATACAGAACGGGAGGCAGGGGAAACGTAGATTTAGGAGACATTGCGTGTTGCGTGGCGGAACACAGCGCAGCGGTTTGTCCTTTTCCCAAAAGCAAGGAAAAAAAAATAATTCATCACCTCGATCGGGAATCGAACTCACAATCGAACCATAGCGCTTAGAGCCAGCCAGCCATAGTTCCGTTGCACCACGACAACCTCGATATACTTTTAAAACTATTTTAGACAAGATTAGAAATGAGATTTAAATTGGCATAATAATATATTTTATCTACTAAGTATACATATCATTAACCTACTGATATAATAAATGTTAACGTTTGTATGGTTGAACGTATGGATATTTCAATTTTATTTAAGACCTTGTTGTATATGTGGTTGAATAGACAGATTGCTTATTTTAAATGTAATTATATAAATTATTTTACTGTATGTAAAGTAATTAATTGTATCAAATAATATAATAAATAATACCAGTCGTAGCGTAGGTGCACAAGCGTGTGACAGGTTGTAGGTTCAATTCCCACCCGAGGAAGTTAAATATTTAATATTCTCATTTCTTCACGCGAGGTGATTCTTCACGGAGGTCCGATTCGAGGCGAAGCGCGACGTTGAGTTCAGTCACTTAATACGCAATGCTTTCCAAATTAGGCGGTAAATGAGGACCGGAGTCTTAACACTAGGTTCTGGGATGCAGTGTGAATAAAAAATCATAGTAAATAAAAAAATCAGGGCAACTTTGAGACACATATTTTATTATCTATTATATTATTTTATACAGACTAAAATACAAAAAAAAAATAAAGCTACACGTGACCTATCCTAAAAAGTTGTAATCAAATTCCTAATATGGTTATACAAATATGGGTTGCTATTTGCTTGCAAATTATACTCTATTGTCTTAAACCCCAGAAGATTTCCTTCGTGCGTGAGCTTCTGAGGAACCATCTCACATAATAGATATAAACTGTGATTAATGTCATTGTTAGAATTCTTATAGTGTATTGGTTTTATTGCCCAAATTGACCAATTATGCCTTATTTATAATTCCTAACCATCAGTCACTTGTTGTATTTAACTATTAATTAATATTCTTAACGCGTATATACTCTTTACTCGCAATTGCCCCAAAAGTGATAAGAACGTAAAATATGCTGTGAATTTTAAAAGTGACATTAGTATGCAAAATGGTGTGATAGGGGAAAATTCTGGTGACATCGTCCTCTGTTCATGACATTCGATTTCGAATATACGTAGAATGATCTGGAAAGTCTTCAGGATATCTATACCTTACTTACGGGGTACCTTACTTGGAGAGAACGGAGGACGTGAGAACGGAGCGCCAAAGGCTTAGGTCTCTGTATACTTCTTTCGCCTTGTCCAATATCATCAATCTCTTCGTACACGCTATCTGGGAGGTCCTCATGCTTTTTATGTGACTTTCCTCCAGTATCTTTGATGCTCTGCTTTCGCAGTTTAATTGAATACTCCACTACCTTTGTACCGCTCAATTTTTCTTCATAAATCTTTTTTGCCATTCTTTCATTATTCATTCCTTTGTCGCTTTTGATCAAAACGCTTAAAACAAATTCTGTTAATTAAAAGTATAATATAATAAACAAATACTTTTTCGGTTTTTTGTATTTTTTTATTTGGTGTAGATATATGTAGGTATAACTTGCATAATCTACTAAATTGGCTGTCTTAGTTATATGATAAAGTACATTAGTTAATATTTAAAATGATAACAACATATCAATGACAGTTTCTTTATTTTATCAATGAAGAGAAATAGAGTATCTAAAGAGTACATCAGATCTTATTTGTTGATATCCAAATATTAAATGTTATTTTACTTAGTGTAAAGCCCGCACATAGCAGGGTAGGTAGAAGGAACCTAGGAACTACCTTTACCCACTTTCCGCCGAATACTGGAGGCATTACTTATTAAGTGTCAAAACTCAACTCAAATTTCATTTCCTCGAATGGGAATCGAACCCACAACCTCTCACATTTACAGTCACACGCTTATGCCACGACTGGCTTTAAATATGACAACAACCAATATTGGTTAGACGAATTACATCGTCGTGACTTGTTAGCTATACTAATAGCACATCAGTACATCTAAATGATATAAATAAACTCCCTTGGTGAAGTATTAGCGTTTATTAGGAGTTAAAAAATGTTGTCAAAAGTGGCGGTTCAAGGTGACCAGATAACCTTCCAGATTGGCCTTATCGTTACCACATCTCACCCGTATGCTAGAAACGTACACAAACTTCAATTTTTATTGTATTTGGGACGCTTTATGGCCCCATACGGCGGTCCTTGAGTTTTTACTTCGTTTGTGTATTTTGATTTCCTTATTATTTGTGTAGGTACTGAGGCCAGTCGTGGCGCTGGAGTATGAGTGTGTGACTGTAAACACGGATGGTTGTGGGTTCGAGCCTCACTTGAGGAATTGAAATATTTAATGAAATTTATATTTTCATTTCTTCGCTCTGGTGACGAGGCACAGGGCGGCGTTGAGTTCCGCCACTCAACACGCAATGGTTTCAGAATTCGGCGTTAAATAGGAAGCCGAGTGTGTTGCCACTAGGTTTGTCCTTTGCCTACCCTGCGGTACCCAGCGTGAAGTTGATTGATCATTATCATTAGTAGTATGGATTCGTTGGTTCTGGCGCAAGCGCCAGAACCAACGAATGCCAGTGTGCCAGACCCCGCGAGTCGAAAAAAAAAAAAAAAAAAAAAAGGTTTAGCCCCCCATTTGAATCGATTGCGCTGGGTCCCAGAGCTCTATCTCTAACCATTCCAAAGATAGCTTTTCGATTAATTAAATCCCACTAGTCGCTTATTAGTCACCCTCATTAAGCTCACGCACAGCCTAATCACTCACTTCCCCGAATTGCTAACGAAGAACCTACGTCACAGTGCAGTGTTGCTGTCTCTTTCTTGCATTACTCATCACC
>JAATLQ010032300.1:0-13715 GCA_013421005.1 Heliconius erato x Heliconius himera | reverse complement strand
CAAAATTAATCTAAATGATTAATGATTTTCGAGAAAAATTTTGTTATTTATAAATTTTTCATCCGATCGCGGCAAAATTATAAGACGCTATGAGTGACAGATGACAGCACGTCGCCACAGATAATAGATGACGTACATCACTGCAGAAGTGAAAGAGGAAAGTATTTCGAGGATTATTTGGTAAGTCAACCATTTATATATGCAAATAGGCGAAATTAAGAGACTGCTTCTTCAATCAATCAACGCTGTGTGTTTCGAAGTAACATAATATACATAATATCGTCTACATCCATCTTGTTTCAAGCAAGATCCAAGCAATACACAAGCAAGTCAATATTATTGCCAAGAATGTGCATTCACATTGACTGTTTCAAGTGTAGCCAGTCACTTTATCGGGCTAAAAAAGAACGCAATATATTTCGTGATGATAGATATGTAGTTCCACATCAGAGCATGTATCGGAGATAAAGCTTAGGCACGGACGTAGCAGTCCCGACGTAGCACTTCGACAAGGGGATGCCAGTGTAGAAGGTCTACGCCTCTACTGCTCTTTAATGTTTCACTTCATAAGAACAAGTATACAGATTATCCAGCTTAAAAGTTTTAACTAAATTTATCAGGGAATTATATACAAATGTCAAACCCATTTTTTTCGGACGAATTTGTATATTTTATTATCGTGGTAGCATCAGACCGAATTCTGGATGAATGTCATAAAAGTTCTTCTAAGAACAGACGAATCAAAATCGTCTGATGTCAATTTGAGGAAAACTCGTTTCTCGTTTCAAAGGTAAAAAATTGTATTATTTATTTATAATTTGTTCTATTTTTTGCTGTGATTTTAATGTATTATATCTTATATCCTATATAAAAGGACAAAAGAACGCGCCCTTTTTCGAATTAACATATGCGCATTTCTACTCAGCTACTTGTTGAACTTGACTTGTGACATGCGCATTGGTATAAATAACCAAAATATCTTCACGGTTTATGAACACCTAGTACTGGTGCGGCTAAAATAACCTAACCGCAATATAATTTGAAACGCAAAGACATTTTTTTATAGTACATATAAATAATAAATAAATTGAAAATATCTTTCCTATTTGTAATATGAATGCTTTTTAGTCAACTTTAGAAGGAAGTAGTTTCTAAATTTCACAATATTTTAATTTTATTAATTAATCTTATTTTACATCATACCTCAGAGGTGAACCTGAATATAATTTATCAAAATTTAAAGTGAAAAAAAGGGTAAAAATAGATAAAAGGTTTGGGCTTCTTTGTTTTGTTCAGTACTATATACTATAATTATAGTACAAGAGTATTAATATATATAACTAGTCTTGACGTTTTAGCGTTTCATATACCAAAAGAAAAAACGGAAGCGTTATAAGATAACTTTGTTTTCCATCTGTCAATGCCATTCATTACAAGATCGTGGACCTACAATTATAAAATTTGGCAAGAACTGAGAACTTTCAATACAAATAAAGAAAAAAGTCCATATAGTTAACAATTACAGGGCATTAAAAATATATATGTTACAAACTTGTATTTGTTGTTCACTTAATACAAAATATTCAAACGTCGTAAACTTCCGAAAACTTAAGTTAGTAAACTTTTATAAATAACGTTCTCGTTGATATTTAATCATAAAATTGGTACGGTGAACCTTCGGTGGAGTAGAGCAACTCGCACTTGATAGGTTTTTTTAAATTAAATCAGCTTCACGCTGTATCCCGTACACAGTAGGATATGCAAAGGGAACCTAGTGTAAAACACATCGTTCCCCGTTTTTCAATGTATAAAGTGTCACGTAACACTTACGTAAATTATTAAAATTTAATATTACTTAACATTATTACATTGTAAAATATTTAAATTAAGTTATTTAATTTAAAATTAAGCTGTAATATTATAAAACATTAACTTTTTCTGGACTTAGATACTCGTATATAAAAACACATTTGCAATATACCTACAAATAAAAATATTGAGATGTGATGACTCCAATAAGTGTATTTATTTTAGTTATTTTTTAGTTGTAATTTAAACGCCATTATTGTTTTCAATTGATATTTGTAGTTAAACCAGCTTAAAATAATATAAACAATGAATGTGTATATAATTATAATTTAATAAGAATACTTTGTAGATCACCAGAATCCCGTTTAAGTCTTTTGTAGGAGTATGATTCAAATATTCAAATTCAAAATTGCACGAGAACATTTTTTTGCAATGTTAAAAAAAATCTTTAGTATGTTAGTATATTATGTATACATATAATATGCAACAAATAAAGGTACTTTTATGAAATGTTGACTTTTCAGCCTATGTTGCTCTAATGGCAGCGTCATTCAAACAAGCTATCCGTTACGTCTTAAAATCACTAAAATTATTTAATTATACATCAAATTGATTTTAAAACCTTGATAATTATATTTTTTAAACATTTGTATAATCCTAGTTATATAATAAATGAAATGTTATTAACGTACAATAAAGGTTATATAGAAAAAAAAATACTAATAGTTAATCGCACCTAATCAAAGCTTGGTAAATAAATTTTAGTCTCGGCGTATATTTTATACTAGATATATATTTTTTTTATTGTGAAAAGGGTTTTTTTTTAATTTTTCATGCTTATTTTTTGTCTGTCTGAGGTAAGCACTTAAATCGGCTTCAAACGAGTCGAAAATCCTACGCCCATGACAGTAGTATTTTCTGGTATAATCTAGATATTAGATGATAATAAAATAGTTTAAAATGAAAATTTTGAGTCTTTAGTTATGATTCTAACACATTATCAAATCGATTCAATAACAATTTGTGTTATGTCTTACAGATAAATAATTTAATTAACTGTTTCTTAGAAAACGTATTACAGTTAATTATGTTATAAATTAACTTAAATTATGCTATCTTGTCTTTAAAATAATAAAAATGCATCAAATATACCGACACCTAAGATATAAATAATATGGTTTTCCTCATAGACTTTAAGAAAAAATGAATACTAAGAACACAAACAGATGGATAAAATTAACCCTGTGTTTTTAGTGTATTTTCTATAAATAAAATTATTATTCATCGATCAAAATTCATCATACATCGGTATATCAAATCAATCAACAAAAGCCGTGCTGAGATCCCACTCAAGTCTTTTGTAGGACCAACAGGTATCTTCGGACACAGCAACACCAGGCGAACATAAAGTGAGAAGAGATTCGAAGTTAAGCGTCAATCAGTATAAATCGGAACTTCTGCGCAAGTCACATACAAAATCAATATTTTGTACGACCACGGAATATGGGCGGGACTTAGAGTTAGCTTGTCTGTTTAATTGTACGCATGCGTACTAAGAGTACATCCAAAATGGCTGACGTACGAACATGCGCGGTATTTAATACGAGATCTCCTACGATACATGGTATGTTGGTACTCATGCGGCTGTAACAACCTATCCGCATCGAAAACGCACTATTATTATTTAAAGGGATAATTTTAAGGGTTTTTTTTTTATTTCTAAATTTTTTTTACGTAAAAAGAATAAAGACATAAAAATGCATTTTTGATAATAATTTTAATCATTGTATACAAGTATCTTTAAGATAGTTAGTACTAACAGTTTTTTTTGTGAATAAATAATAGACATGTAGAAAAATAGAATTGTGCTCTCTTCATTATTTTATAATTACTATATTTTAAGGTAACTAGAGATTTTAGTACGCACTGTTTTCTTCCACACCTATCGTCTATTTAAAGATTAATGTGGTAGGACCAAAAATAAATATAATAAATCAAAATCAGCTTCACACTGTATACTGTACACAGCAGGGTAGGCAGACGGAACCTAGTGTTAAGACACTCCACTCCGTTACCCACTTTCCGCCAAATTCTGGACGTATTCGGTGTTGAGTGGCGGACTCAACGCCGTGCTTTGCTTCTATACCAGAGCGAAGAAATGGAAATATAAATTTAAATAAATATTTCATTTTCTCTAGTGGGGATCGAACCCACAACCGGACACGCTCACAGTCACATAGAGTGCCCCTGATCGAAATTATAATATGATCGTGTAGCTAACATCTAACGTAACCTGAAGATAGCTTCAAATGCTTTAAATTAATGCTGCCGCTAATTTATAATCATAAATCTTTACATATAATATCTATATATATCTTGTGTCGCGGTATTTTTTATAGAACTCCTCCAAAACGGATTGATCGATTTTTTTTATGTATATTTTGGTAGGAAGAAGAAAAGAAGAGCTCGTGAAACCCTCCAATATGATAAGGGTAGCTCTCACCAGGTTTTTTTTCTTTAATTCTTGGTCAAAAAATGTTTCTATATTTCTTTATAGTTTAGCATCAAAAATACGTGTAATCATCACAAAGTTTAAATTTCTACCACCAACCTCAAATTTTAAATAATGTTATAAATTTATCGTTATCACAAATAAGAACTACGCATCAGGCATCTTACATGGTTACACAGAGATTAGTCTAAGTTGTAAGTCGATCATTAGGGTTCCGTACTTTTTAAGGTAACTTATAAGATAACTCTGTTGTCCGTCTGTCTGTCTGTCTATCTTTCTGTCTATATGTTTGACAAGATCCTTTATTTCGGAAACATCTGGAGATATCGGTTTGAAATTAAAACCATATTGTAACCATACTCAAATCTACTATCTATAATCTGATAATAAAATATATTTCTTTATTTATTTAGAAAAAAGATATGGCCGTTTATATCGCAAAAAATGCGTACTTCGACACTATAAAAGGAATCAAAATTCATAGGGTACTTCCGGTTGACCTAGAATTAGGAAATTTGGCAGCTGGCATCTACACCCAGTACTAAATTAGGAAAAATCTTATAACTATACATTTGTGTTAAAATCTCTGCTGTGTAGCTTAGCACAGCAGAGATTTTAAGCCTGAATTTCAGAAAAAGCTCCATTTTCCAATTTTTGTACGGAACCCTCGGTGGGCGAGCCTGACTCGCTCTTGTCGGGTTTTTTTTTGTTTTTAGATCTACTTACTGAACTACATTTATCTTCTTTTTCTTTCTATTAAGACTAACCACTTGTCTTTATATTGTACTAGTATTTCACTACGGCTTTCTCATGTTGTATTACACAGAACCTGTCGTATGTATATAAAACTCATACATACATAAAAACCTTCCTGTTAAATTATTACTACCAACAATTGCAAACATAGCTGGGAAACCACTTAGTTTTAATGTTATGTAAACAATAATATAATAATTAATTTCTCCGGTCTGCTATCGGTCATATTGGTAAAAAGAAAATATGGATGAAAATAAGAAGTTATATTTTTATATTCGTGAAAAGAAAATATGATAGATTTTCTACGATTTTTATTAATTTTAAATAATCTGTGGGTATTTAAAAACATATGACATAAGGCTTTCGCGGTGCTGGTGCGGGGGCGTCATGTGTAGGTTGTTCCAAACGCATTTGTACTAGGATATGATGAAACATATAGAAATACAATGAAAATAATACCTATTGTAGAAAGGAAAAGCAAATATCTCACACATTTAATACACGTGTGTATTATTAAATTCAATTTGCGAGAACGAGACTGGTATCCTGGACAATTCGAGTTTAACAGAACGAAGGAACAAAGGAACAGACGTCTCTTTCTGTTGTATTCGTAAGTGATATAAAACGACAAGGAAAGATATTCATTATGCATGTCTACTAAGTTTTGTATTTGAACACGAACAGTACATCTTGTAAAGGTATTATTTCCTAGTAACTGAGTTCTGTTAACAGGAATAGTTTCTGATGCTTGAATTGGAAACGCACGCTAGATGGCTAGTGAGTATAGATAGAGAGATACTTAAAATATATTTTCAAAGAATTTAAAATTTTCATATTTTGTAAGCTTAAACCGCCCGCTTATACTTGTGAATTATTTGGTTTATAAGTACACTGAATTACGTTCTTGTTTTATTTAATAAACAATATATGCTTGCAGAAAATTACTTATTGTGGCATAGCTCTATTGTGAATAATTTTCACGTCGTTAGATTATCGTGTACGCGATATAAGGATTTTTTGTAAAAGAATTTTCCAAATCGATTCAGTAGTTTCGGAGCCTATTCAATTCAAACTAAAAAACAAAAAATCTCATCTGTTGTCTGTATAATTTTAGTGTAGATATCGATGCACTGTCATCCCCCACACCTCCACAGAGTCTCCAGCTACGGTACGCGGGGCCACCGACACCGCATTTTTTACTATAACTTGATTTTCTTTACCATGACATTTTTAAATTCATTATATCTTTTGAATGAAATGTCCGATTTAAATAGTTTAAAAAGAATTTTACAGATTTTGAAATATTATCTTATTTAATCTAATAAAGTAAAATGAAAATTTAATTGGATGAGGATTAATAGAGAGGTATGATTATTGGTGCTTTGCCCGCCTTTAAGGTGGAGATAGACGCGCTTTTTGAACGTACCCACACATGTCATATCGACCTGGAAACACTCCCGCGGGTAGGCAATTCCACAGTTCCGTAGCGCGTGGAAGGAAGTTCTACGAAACCGCATTGTAGTGGATTGCAGTGGCGTAGCTGGGAGGGTGCGAGCGGTGCAGTCGCACCGGGCATCAAAAGGAAAGGGGCATCAAAGTCTACGATCAATTCTTCTAATTTTTTTTCAATCAAGAATCAAGAAATGTACAAGAAAAATGAGAGAATGCAAATGAAAAATACAATCTCGCTATCATGTCAATCGAACATGAACTAGTCGATACTATTGATTTTGAAAATGTGATTACGCGCTTCTTGGCTAGCAAAGTCATTAACTTTACTAGCCAAGTAGCGCGTAATGTCCGTCTTTAAATTTTTGCAATAATTTTTAACAAACTCTAATGTTATAACTTATATATAGTTACTAGCGACCCGCTCGCGGCTTCGCCCGCTTAAACAACAGAATTATTTACTTAATACACTGAATTATGTTCGTGTTTTAATATACCTATAATGTATGTTTGCAACGCACTTCAGATTTCTAATATGAAAATTATTACCATTAGGCCGCATTTTCGTACCTCCTATAATAATCTTCAATTGAATGTTTGAAATAAAAATACAACTTATCGATACTTACAATAAAATCCTAACTCATCGGTGTCTGTACATGGAAGATATATTAGAAAAATTGTTATTGCGGACATTTAACAATGTAATAGAACTTGGTGAGTTTGTCTGTTTGCTTATGCGTTTGTTCACGATAATCTCGGTTAAGCAACTGATTTAAGTGCACTTTTATAGTTTGGCTAACTTCCTTTAAATAATTAGTATTCGTTTTATTTTAATTAGGTCACACTGTATATTATTAAATTACAATTCAATCCTCCAAGTGGGGATTGAACCCATAACTTCACGTTACTGTCTAACATTCTTATAGTTAATAAATTATTTTTTACAAATTAAAATATAGTCTATGTTGGCGCGAAAATATTCAAAATGCTCAAAATTACACTATAATACCACATTAGTATCAACATTGTAGTGTTGATAGTAACTGAAAATACGAAAATACTTATACTTCAGGAGGATACCTTACACTATTAAAACATATTTTTATGATATAATGTAAAATAATGTATTCTATAGAAAAGGAGAAACGTATATTATACGAAACGTATATAATATAATTGATATTGCATTTTTTCTCATTTTTAATACTGGAAACGTATTAATAAATTTACATACAATTCATTTGTTTCGAATATAACATTAAGTTTAATTCATAAAATATGTTTGGTACTTCTTTAACATGATTATTTTATCAATTTTTTATATACAAAGTCTTGATAAGTTCTCTTGAGAAATAAAGGTGGAAGTGTCAGCACCACTTTAAATTAAACCATAGTATACTCCATAAAAGCCTAATACTATAATTTGATTGTGTCAGATTTTTATTAACCGACTTCTGTAAAAGGAGGAGTTTATCAATTCCACTGTTTTTTTATACTTGTTACCTCAGAACTTTTGGCTGAGTGAACCGATTTTGATGATTTAAAAGCTAGTGCGTCCCGTGTAGCCTTATTTTAATTTAGTTCATTTCTGACAATGGTATCCATGAGAAAATCACATAAGTCTCAAATTTGCATTAGGTATGTGTGCGACAAATGGACGAATAACTCAATATCAACTCAACTAATTTTAATAATTCTTTTTTTATTGGAAAGGGTACATATAAAGGGTAGTTTAGTGAAAGTTTGGTTAAGTTCAGAGTATGAGGTACGGTTGAAAGCGAAGAAGTGGATTTTTTTGTTAAAAAATATAATGATGTTATTAAAACTATACTATAAATTGCTTTTGGCCTTGAACTATTACCATGCCAAAATTAATAAACTTCCGTTCAGTAGTTATCGGCATTTTAAGTAATTTAAATTTTTCGGATTTTATTTTTTTTAAAGAAAACTATCATGAAATTCAGAATGAAACCCTAAAAAATGTACCTTGAGACCCTAGGCTAATATTTTGCAAAAATTCATCAATTTCTGTCCAGTAGTCTTTGCATGATTGACGAACAGACAAACAGATAGACAGATAAGAATTCTGCTGACTGGTTTTTTAGGTACTATAAGCGATATATTAACCCTTTCATGTACAGAATCGACTTATCTATCCTTTTATTTATATAGAGATTATATACAGAGATTGTATATTATATATAGAGATTATAGTTTTGAAGCAATAAAAAATTATATATCTACTTTACTGTGTTTTGAAATATGATTTTTTTTAATATATTTTGACCATTTTAAAGGGCATCAAGTCCTAAGCTGCACCAAGCAGCAAATACCCTAGGTACGCCACTGGTGGATTGCCAGATATCCAGGTGGTGTGAATGATATTTTAGCTTGTGACGTACTGTGCGGTTAGAAAATTTTGTTTCAGCCACATTTGTATTGGGATGTCATAAATAATGGTGAGGTAGAAAGAACAAGGAATATATTTACTTATATGTATTTCTTTTATTCATTCTACCATTGTCTAAGTTTGCTTTTTGCCTATAAGGCTACAAAAGAAGAAGTTAAAATTAAAAAAATATATAAATAATATTTTATAATATGTAATTATAAAATATTTACTCATATTGCGTTAAAAAAATCAAAAATATACTTATAGCATTGTATTTCGAAAACTAAGCAAATATAGAATTTAATATACATATTGTATTTACAAAAATAAATAATACAATAATTGTTTTTATTTTTTTTATTCATTACCAAGCTTTTGTATAAATAATATAACAATAAATTACGATGATGTCATTTTTGTCATTTAAGATAAAAGTGAGTTTCCATAATTTTATCACATATAATGTAAAAATTTAACAATTTTAGCCACTAATAATATTAATTGTTTTGTAACCATCAATACTGCCTAAGAGCCAATTAACATTTTCACAAGTACGCAAACAAGAGTAGTTTAGAAGTTCTAGGAACATTTTAATGAAGCCATATAAAAAAGACTTTGATTAAAATACCTATTTAGGAAACCAAAAAAAGAATAAAAATAAACAACAATGATAAAAATTAAAAATAACACAAATCGCATGGCCATATTAACTTATTTCACATATTTTTAATCAGTCGCTAGCAATTTTTACCCGTTACAATCCACACATTTAATGTTAAAGATTTCTAGTTAAACGTTAGTGGTTCCATGACATCAATTCAACGAACATAACCTTAAATCTTGGCCAACTCAACAAGCGACGCCAACATTTCTGACGTCGCCATCTTTCAGGTTTGCACATGCGCAGTGTACACCCCCCCGTAGTTGTGACTTGCGCAGTTCCCATTCGTATCTCTGTCATTTATGATATCCTAATACTGGCGCGGTTTAAATAACCTGGATGCAATAATCCGCATCTGTTTGCAAGGCACAATTGTTGATTTGGAATATCTAATGAACAATCAGTAAAATCATAAGAAAAAATAAAAATTCCCCAATTGGTTGTTCAGCGCGATAGACATTTTCCATTAACTTAAGAAAAAAAGAAGATCTGGAACATATGCTGAACAATTTTAAAATTCCAGCAAAACTATAGGAAAATAAAATGCTGCCTTTTGGCTTTTTTAAAATTGGTCAGTATGGTGGGCAGTTTTAATTGACAAATAATACACTTCATTCCACATTTTCTGGGGAATAAAGTGTCTTAAAACTAGATTCCCTCTAACCTGCTGCGTGCGGGATACAGCGTGAAGCTGAAAAATAAAATACTCATACACTATACGATGATCATGAATTTGCGTGTAAAATATAAATTGATATTATATTAGACATGACTACATAAAGAAAGTACTTTAAGAGGAACTCATGCTAAAAGTCATCAGCTTTTTTTAACCTCTCAAATGAGATAAAAGACATAAGGGGTGACAACGCACGTTACCATGGTGACGCTTATGATATAGGCGCACTTTGAGTTGGACCATAGCCGTGGAGACATGCGCACTACAAGTAAAACCACGTGCCTATACAGACATGCGCTTTAGAGATGAACGCTTCTTTCAAATTCTGCTATCCTAGTACTTGTGCGGCCAAAATTGCCTATAATATCCGCAGGTTACCTACCTAATACCTACTAACTAATATGCACAAAAATTCCGCAACAAATATAAAAATAATACATAAAAAATCTATACAATACAATTTAAAATTGAAATTTCGATCTAAATATAATTAATACGTAAAAAATATATTTTTTTTAGTTTAAGGTTCAATAAGCTTTTGCATATATATGTGCAGAAGTAGGAATCACACACTTCTGACTATAACTAACGTATCCGTTATAGTAGAATAAATAATACAGAAGAATAAACCCTAGTGTTGTAATCTATTCTACTATCACGGATCATTCTTAAATATAAGTTTCATTACAAAAACAGATCCCTGCAGGTTTAAGCAATGCGATCTTATTTTATTATTATTTAAGTTATGAAACGTACGTATGAAACTCAACGCCGCGCTCTTCGCTTTAGTACCAGAGCGAAGAAATGAAAATATTAATAAATAATAAATTCGTTCACACGAGTAGGAATCCAACCCTCAACCGTCGCATTACATTCACACGCTGCCCCCAGTACCCCCGCGCCACGACGGCGTCCGCCCGGCTGGACATGCCACTTTTCCCATTTACACAAACTTACCACCACCACCACAAAAATGTATAAATACATAAATGTCTTGACTGTGCTTGATAAATATTGTACCAAGACATTTCTGATGTCTTAGTAGAGCTAAATGTGTCGAAAGCACTCGTAGCAAAGTAATAGCAGCATTTACTTATTTCATACATTATACAGTATGTTGCATAACGCAGTGACAAGCGTAAGACAACACAAGTGTTTGTTAAACATTATATTATAAGAGGCCAGTCGTGGTGCAGGGGCACAAAGTGTGACTGCAAAATCGACTGGTTGTGGGTTCGATCTCCACTCGAAGAGATGAAATATTCATTTACATTTATATTTTCATTTCTTTGCTCTGATGTCGAGGCAAGGGAAAGAAGAAATTAGGAATCGCATAACGGCCTAATTTAACTTTATTATAATATCATTTTACTATTATTTTCTTTTTTATTATTACTTTTTTAGATTATTTCTATTTTAATTAAACAAATTACTAAGTATTTAGGTATATCTTTGATTTTGTAACTAAAACCATTAAACATTATTTAAAAATTTAACTTGCTAACATAGGACTTATTTGTTATTTAATAGAAAAAAAAAACTAATAAAATAATTCGATCGAAGCTTCGATCTTTTGTTCGTTGACAAATTGGCGTTGTCATAGATACGTAGTACTGATCATGCGTACAAACGGTAACACCACATGGTCATTAGACATGCGCACATAGCAATACGACTCCTTTGGTTTGCTGATAACCTGGTACAATTGCGGGTAAAATTGTCCGCCAATATCCGCATCTAAATGAACTTGCTACTAATGTAACGAACGTTATTTAATTCTAATTGATAAGATGGAGGTTTTAACAAGAAAAAATATATTTTCATTTATATTTTCCTGTACAATATTATTATTATTTTTTAAACATAATAGAAAGAGAAAGTCGTTTACTTAGGTAAACATACCTACATCAAATATGAGAATTAATTTTCAGAAATTTTAGTGTTACGCTATATCCCGCATACAGCAAGGTAGGAAGGAACCTAGTTAGTATAAGACACTACATTCCCTATTACCGCTAAATTCTGGAGGCATTGTATGTTGAGTGGCGGAACTCAACCCAGCGTTTTGCCTCGACGCCAGAGTGAAGAAATGAAACTATTAAATATTTTATATTCCTCGAGTACGAATCGAACCCACAACGTGTCGCATTTACAGTAACACTTTGTGCCTCTGTTACACGACTGCCCTAATATTACAATAATAAATTGTATTTATTAAACATCTTGGGTATATTTGCCTGACATACCACGATATAAAATGTAGGAAAATAAAAAAAATATTTTATTTTATTTTTTTATATTAACGGTGTATTCCGCACACATCAGGGCAGACAGAGGATACCTGAACCTGCGGTGGCGGAACTTGACACCGCGCTTAGCCTCGCCTTAGCCTCGTCTAGCCAGAACGAGAAAATGAAAATATTTAAATATTTCATTTCCACGAGTGCGAATCGAACCCAGAACCTGTCGCGCTTATAAAGCACGCTTGTGCTGAAACGAGAGATTACGTTTAATAATTGAGAAGAAATTGGGAACTATCACATTTCGCACATAAATTATCAAATAATAACAAATCATATAATAAAATAATTTTATTATATATTTATCCTGTATTAAAGAGTCTTTTTCATCTGTAATCTATTATTATTATCTATTTATTATATTTATCATCTTTATCTATTTACTAGCGGACCCGGACGCGGCTTCGCCCGCTTGAACTATACGAATGCTTATTAGATATATTTATAAAATTATAATACGTAAATGTAATTATATAAAAATATTAATTAAAAAAAAACTAAACAAAACCAGCTACATTATTAATATCATCAAAAGAAAATAAATATTTAAAAGAATTAAAATTAAATGTGTTGTGATATGTTTTTGCAAGTGCATGTGGTTATTTACATAATACTCAAATACAATAAAATATATGTATATTTTTTGTCTCTGTCTGTATTTCTATTGCCCCGATTTAATGTCCAGAATAACTGAACTGATTTTTATAGGACTTTCAGTGATAGATTTTGCTGACCCGGAAAAAATCTTTTACACGTTTTCCTTGCGCGCGTACATAGATACTATATGAAATAACTAAAGTCCCTTCTACATTAAATATGATAAGTTTTGCGAGCAATATCAAATAAAATCCCAAAAAACTAAAACTATAATTTATTAAGTGTATAACAACGGTATAGATAACCATCCAACCGAGATGTAATAACCAACAATTCTTTCCTTAAATAATATTATGCCGCTGCCGCGCAGGGCCGCAACTTACACCACACCAAGAAATATATGAAAATCTAACTAATCTACTACTCGAATAAGCGAAGAACCAAAGAAAAGTATAAATTAATTATAAACAGTAAATAATTACCTAAAAAATAACAGTAGTTCGAAAATGTATGAAAATTTACAAAACCATCAACCGTCAATTTCGAATCAGTGACATCTC
>JAATLQ010032299.1:0-13714 GCA_013421005.1 Heliconius erato x Heliconius himera | reverse complement strand
ATAAAAATGCCTAAAAACGTGCTTTCTATGTATATTCTGTATACCAATTATATATTTAACTAATAATGTTACTAATTTAAAAACTGTACAGGAGCTAATATAAGTTATTTTACAAATAATATCGTGAGTACTTATCCAAATCAATTAATTAATAATTAAGGCTGTTTGTAATATATATATTTCTTAAATGAATAATCATGTAATTCAAGCGGGCAAAGCCGCGAGCAGGCCGCTAGTTTAAAATAAATTACTATTGTAATATTTCCGTTACATATCGGTTCTTCATCTAAATAATGCATGTGCAGTGAGTCCATTTGGCCAAATTAACAAAATCATTTATTTCATCAATTCATTTCTACAACGTGCTTCAAGGCGGCACCAGCAGTCTTAGTTAGGTAGAGACGCCCGAGACGCTTCTGCACAGTCCGAGCCTTAAATCTCAAAAAGGATCTTTAGGTGGGTAGCTTAAGGGTCCTTTGTTAAACCTAAATCGCGTGTCCCAGGCACTGCTCCAAGCTTCTTTCTCTGCAACAAAGTTTCTTATAAGAATTTTCTCTACCTCGCCTGCCTTAAGGTATATAAATCCATAATTATTGTCCAGTCACTGTACCGATCCGAGCATAAAAAATAGTCGTATATTTAAAATTGTATTCCATGTCTATTATAGACATTATGTAAATATTTTCATATAAGATTAATAAATTAAAAGTTTCATAAGCAAGCAGCTATCGTAAAACAAATGTAACGTATCGGACAATTTCACATAACTAGAAAAAAAATAGGCTTTATTTCTATAATTGTATAGGTACTATTATTCTTCAATATTATCAAAGTAGATTATAAAAAATGATGCTATACTTTTATTTTATATAACTAAAAGCTTAGCTGAATTTTGTAATAAATAGCTATCTATACCTCAGATAATTATCTAATTTATCAGAAACAAAACAACTTACAAAGTCCTATTATGTAAACAAATTAAACTTGAAAATACGGTACGCGTTAGGTATTAAATTTTGAACAAAGTTAAACCATTATGCAAAGTTTAAACTAATGATTAAGAGCCAATTCAAAAATTTTAAAAAAATATATCATTATCAGCTTCACGCTGTATCCCGCACACAGCAGGGTAGGCAGAGGGAACCTAGTGTTAAGACACTCCGTTCCATACTTTTTGCCGAATTCTGGAGGCATTGTGTGTTGAGTGGCAGAACTCAACGCCGCGGTTTGCCTCTTTACCACAACGAGTAAATTAAAATATTAAGCATTTCATTTCCTCAAGTAAGTAGTGAATCCACGACCTGTCGCGCTTATAGTCACACGTTGCCTTCTGCGTCACAACGGCCGTATCGACATTTATGAAGACTAAAATGTAAAAATAAACAACTTTATACCAGTTCAGTGTTAATGGTCCATTACTGGTTGTTTTTTTAACTGTCTAGTGACTGGTAAATCACCACTTTCGTTAATATTTATAGTAGTGTGTATTACAGCACTCTGAATTTATGGGCCGCATTACGATGTAATTCCCCACGAAGGCTTCGAGGACCATGTTAATATGAAATATATGAAATATATATACTATATATCATATCATTATTATGAACAATTATACGAATTCTCGTTTAGATATACTAAACTAATATTTTTTTTCTTTTGGAAGTAAACATGAGAGGTCTAGCCCTAGATTTAGGCTATACATGACTATGTTTTCCTCTTTCTGCCCATATACAAGATTTAGTTACCTAAGTTACCTTAATACATAGGTATATTGAGGTAGCTTGTCTAGCACTACTACTCTTGCTTTAACTTGTGTGGTACTTTTTATGTTTTTGATTAGTATCCTTCTCAAGTATCTCTCATAAAAATAACAGAAACTGAATTCTTATAACTAAAGTTTTTTAATTTTATTTAGTTTTTTAAATGAAAATAATAACCATAATATGTGACGTATTTTCTCTCTGCATATTTGGGAGATGTTTAATCAATACTGACTCACAAGCAGTTATAGAACTATTAAATGTCATCAGACTCCGTAGATAAAGATAAAGATATTTGTGAAGGCATAACGTATTTCCTCTTAAGAGACAACTTGAGAAACGAACATCTAATATTTTAATAATAGTCGATCAAAAGTAAAATTATTTTAGACACTTTTATTATTTATTATATTGTAATAATAATTAATCAATCAGCTTCACGCTGTATCCCGTAACCAGCAGAGTAGGCAGTCTAGTGTTAAGACACTCCATTCCTCACTTTTCACGGAGTTCTGGAGGCATTGCCTGTTGAGTACCTATATTATAAAGAGGTTATAATATAAGGCTACTATTATTATAAAGGTATATAATAATAATAAATACGAAATAGATTCTGAGTTGGAAAATAATATAGTCACTATCATTGTTGCTCTATGAGATTTAACACTCTCAATATCATATTTGTCTTCATTAAACACGCGACCTTCCTTGTTTGATGAAGATAAGAAAAAAAAACAACTTCACTTTAATTACTTCTATCTTTTTTGTATAAAAAAAGACTGTATAGTCTTAAAATATTTTTAAGATATACCATGTGCCTCATAGGCAAGCATGTCCCTTAAATAACTATATCTGGCAATTACTTCATTGTTAAATATGAAAAAAAATTAAATCATATTTTCGTTGTATCTTACACGTAGCAGGGTAGGCAGCATAGTGTTAAGACACTCCTTTCTTCACTTTCTGCCGAAATATGGAGGCATTGCATGTTGAATGGCGGAATTCAACGCCGCGCTCTGCCACGACACCAGAACGAAGAAATTAAAATATAATTTTATATAAATGTTTCATTTACACCGTGTGGGGATCGAACCCACAACCAGTCGCATTACAGGCACACTTTGATCCTTCTGCCACGACTTATTAAATATTCATAAGTACATTTATTTTTTTCACGTTTATAATGTTCTAGGGCAACGTATTTTTAGGTCATATTCAACCAAAAAGAGCAAAACAGAGAATACGCATATACAACTATGGTAAAGATTTTTTTTAGATTAGCATAAAATATTCAGAACTTGAATATAATTTTTTTGAAAAAATTAAAAATTTACATGTTATCCATACTTATTTTATAAACTCGAAAGTAACTCTGTCCATCTGTCTGTGACCGAAGTAATTTCAAATATTTATTTAAATTAACATTGCTATATTAGTAACACCTAAAATTTTAACAAAAAAAATTAAGACAGGCTTTTTAACAAAAAATGTCTGTCTGCTCTAACTAGCTAAACAAATTGGCTTTGTACCTTAAATAGAGGAATGCAATTATTCTCTAGTAATTACGTTTGGAGCGTGCGAGGGTCGATATTTTTTTATTTTATATATTACACGCAACTACAACTTTTGTATGTGAATACGGTTCGGGGGAAAGAACTTAACATTAAAAATATTATAAACTCATATGTTTGGTCTTAATTATCACAAAATGTAACCTATCTATTGCGTAAGTTGTTATTGGTTCGAATCCCAGGTAAGAAATATGGGTAGAAAAGAAACTAGTTTATTTCAAATTTCATCATACTGTATCCATTTTTTTAACTTAACTAGAGGATGTAAATGTCTTTTCAATTTGCACACGTTATTGTAATAAATTAAAGCATTTAGAATTAAGCTATCTGATTTTTATTCATGATTTTACAAAGTAATTTTTTTTATCTATATTCTATCATAAAAAAAATCGACGTAGATTCTAACAAATATATCAGTCGAAGCGGTAAAGCACAATAAGTCGTGACAATACAAGCAAACAAATCTAAATGAGCTTTGACAATCTTTTAATTAACAAACTGTACTAATGTTACAGGTCTCATGTTATCTCTAGGGTGTACGTATCATAGAATAGAATAGTAGTAAACATGATATAAGAGTGGAAAAAAAATCTTAAGCTAAACAAGATATATATGAAATAAAATTAGATTTAAATTTTGAATATTATTTAGCATTGTTAACTATTATATAAAATTGTAAAACTTATTAGATAAAAAGAAAACCTAAGATTATGATCCTTTTTATCCATATGCTATCACGCAATGGGGCATTTGTGTACATTTACTGTACTACATATTATAAACGTATAAAATTGGTAAGTTGTTAAAGAATAGAGGCTACTATTTTATTAGTTTTGTATAGGTATCTATATTTATATACAGTAAGTATCTTTTGATTTTGAAATATTGCATTAAGTCAATTTATTTATATGTAGAAATTCAGAAGAAATGTACTACGAGTACCACTTCTGTATAGAATATTCTAAGTCCAGCACTAGTAGGGCTTACAAAATGTTTGGAGTCACGCAACGGCAACACGAAGCGATGTTAATGGACGTTCAGGGCCTGGATGGTAATGATATACGATGCAGACTACTACCAACACTGACTACGTACTATGTGTGCTTACATCACACGATCAGGGGAGGAAAGTCATAACTTTGTAAACTTTAAAGTACTTGTTCTTACAAAGTTTCAATAATCTTAGTGAATATATAATGGAAATAAAATACAAATTACTATATTAATAACTAAACCTATTATTAATAGCACATAGCAGAGTTGGCAAAGGAAACCTAGGAAGAAACTAACAAAATAAGAAAAAACTAAAGTGTTAAGACCCTCCGTTCCCATTAAAACATTTCCGTTGCACACTTTCCACCGAATTCTAAGAGGCATTGCGTATTGAGTGGCGAAACTCAACGCCACGCACTCTCTTTACCAGAGTGAGTAAATGAAAATATGAAAATTTTCTATATCCTCAAGTGGGAATCGAACCCACAATCAGTCGCGTTTCAAGTCGCCCCCCCCCCAGCGATACCCCTGCGCCACGACTGCCCTTAATTATTATAACTTTATAACTCATTTACCTATTATGACATTATTATAACTTAATTATTATAACTTTATAACTCAATTAATTATTATGGTTAAAATATTCCTAAATTATATATAGGCCACTTTGCCGCAGAACGCTTTTATTACCTGAACTAAGTTAGTCCAATACCAAAAAGGAATCGCAATAAGTTCAAACGACTTAAATGGAAAGGGTGTGAGATTTATATTTCTTCTTGAACAGTAACGTATTCAGGTATGTTTTATTAGTTTTCTGTAACCTTTGACCTATGACGACTAAGTTAGATAGCATTCTTTGCTTTATATAAGACCTGATGGTAATGTAGTGTGCAAGTGGCTGATCGATCATAGTGTCAAAATATAAATATTTATCTTTAATCCAATTTAGTCCTTAAAGACCGTTGTAGGGCAATGGCACAAGCGTGTGACTGTAACCGCTACTGGTTGTGGGTTCGATACTCGAGGAAATGAAATATTTACTTAAATTTATATTTTGAATTTTAATTTCTTCGCTCCGGTGACGAAGAAAGGCGCAGCATTGAGTTCCACCACTCAACACGCAATGCCTCCAGAAATCCGCAGAAAGTGGAGAACACTAGGTTCCCTCCGCCTACGTTGTTAAGTGCAGGATACAGCGTGGAGCTTATTTAGTCATTTTATTGTTAATGTTTTTAAGTCCTCAATCTGGTAACAAGGCAAAGCGCGGATTTGAATTCCGCCACTTAACACGCAATGCCTCATCTGGTGAAAAGTGGGGAACGGAAATTCTTAACAATAGGTTCCCCCTGCTGCTTGTAACTGATATCCCAAACACCTTTAAAAATATCATATTAATAAATAATGCCTTGGCTCGTGATGTGTTTAGTGGTTAGAACTCTTTATAGTTGTGATCGTGAAGAACCCAAAATCTTTTAGAGATTCAGAAGTAACAGTGTTAAGAATTTTATTCATGCCATTAGAAGGTATCGCTTTAATAAGACATTTGCCATCAGAAGTTGTTCTTGTGTCAGTTATTTAGATAACTGTAGACTCGACAATATAACATTGTCATAACTCGAAGCTCGTCCGAAGATAAGCCAAGAGTGCGTCCTATCTTCCTCTCCACTATAACTGCGAACTAGTTATAATAAAAGGAAGAAAGAGTACGGGCCCCTCCCCGCCCCTACACCGTGAATTCCTACCAGACTGCGGCTGCAACAGTCTTGTTGAACTCTCCGGGACGTTTGTGTATGATCTTTCCGAAGGTACTTGTTACGCTTGGTTATATTAAGATTGTATTAGAATAGTGATTCATGATGTTGATTGATTTGTGAGATCAATATAAGTCGTTGGAACGAACGCACTACCGCAAGGCGGCCGATATGTAAAATAAACGCACGGCACACACCTCACAGTCGTGTCTCGAACCGTAGGCGGACATAAAATAGCACCACATACCCGTATGACACAGGCGGACACTACTACATACACCGGAGCTGGGACATTAAATAGCACCACACACCTACTACTCGTATACCAAGTCGAATAAGTGGTATACAATATGTCAGCGACCAACGCCATTCAAGTATAGCTTACGTACCACGAGCGTACTGTGAGACGGCGTCAGCCACGACATAGTTAATGTAGCTATAACAGTTCGCATAAGCCCATCACGTCATTATAATAAGGATCAAAGATAACTTTGATCCACAATATGTGTCGCTCCTACACATATATTGCCTTTATAAGAAATTCGATCCTAAAAGATCGTGCCATCATAGGCTTCGAATTATTATAGTATATTTATAATATACTTGGTACGAGTCTTTATGTGCATCATATTTATTTGTACCGTAGTACTTAATAGTTCGACTCGACCGCTGCCTTCCGAGCATCACCACCACCTATATAGACAGAACGACGGTCGCGACATTCGGGACGACAATACACGAACTCGTCTTAATTAATATGGTATGAAAAATATATAGTTTGTATTATTCATAATTAACTGTATGTTGTTTGTATTATTCATAATTAAATGTAAGTGAATAGGAAGTAAAATTATATATATAAAATCAAACATCCATATGACATTTGATAATACCGTAAGATCACATTATTATTAGATGACTATAATACTTGCATGAGGACTCCCCGGGGGCATGTATGCAGAGGTTAATGACAGTGGACGAGGTGAAAGAGGTATGTATATGACTACCCCGCTAGGGATAAAGCGTGAAGCAGACGTGGCGCAGGGGCTCAAAGAGTGACTGTAAAACCGACTGGTTGTGAGTTCGGTCCCCACTCGAGGAGATGAAATATTTACTTACATTTATATTTTCGTTTCTTCGCTCTGGTGTCGAGTCAGAGCGCGGCGTTGAGTTCTGCCACTTAACACGCAATGCCTCCAGATTCCGGCAGCAAGTGGTGAACGGAGTGTCTTAACACTAGGTTCCCCTTGCCTACCCTGCTATGTGTGGGATACAACGTGACGCTGATTATTATTAAGAATAATACTTTGATCTATTAGCAATATAATATAGAATAATGTACTCTTTAGAATCCTATAGAAAAACGTCTGTTTCACGATAACAGTATCTTTATTTAAAGAATCATTCTAATGATCGTATTAATGTATGTGATACATTTTTTTATTATAGTTTCACGCTTTGTCCTGCATACAGTAGAATAGACAGAGAAGCTAGTGCAAAGACGCTTCGCATTCTGCTCAAATTGGAGACACTACGTTAGGAATGGCGAAACTAAACGCTGCCAAAGCGCAGCGTTGAGTCTTTTTAGAGCGGAAAAATGAAAATAATTCCTGCTAGCTCTACTATATTATATCGAAAGTAAAAAAAAAGATAAAAAGTATAGATAGATAGATTAGTAAATAGATAGATTAGTTACTGAAGACACAATGCTCGTTGTTCAGTAAATAAAGTATTCGGATCCAACGAGCTAGTTCGCCGTGGGCGGTGTAATACCGGACATGCAATATGAATTGTAAGATAGTGTAGGGAACTAAACAGCTCGATAAATAGCTCATTTTAATACATTCACTACCAGTTCTTGTTTATAACAATACGTACTTTATTAGTCTTGTTATTTTGTTGAATTATTTCTCAGTTTAAATTTAGGGTATTTAAGGTTTTTTCTATTTCTATTTTAAAATTATATAATGCTTTAATGTTTTATTTATTTAATAATAAAAAAATAGCTTCTTTAAATCTTTTAGTAGATGTCACGTCACTATGAGTTTGCATTCTAAGAGCGTGAGCAAATTTTTTTTTCAGCTTCAAGCTGCATTCCGCTTTTAGCAGGATGGTATAGAAAATCTAGTATTAACACACTTCGTTCCTCTCTTGCCGCAGGATGAGGCATTGCTTATTGTGTGGCGGAACTTAACGCCGCGTTGTTCCCCGTTATGTTATGTTTAGTAAATATAAAATACATTAGATATTAATGTTTATTATATTTTTATGCTTGCTTTGTGATTAACTAATAATTTATTATTATTATTACCCTACATCACTAAAGTATTGCGATATTCAAGCGTTGTTTAATGTTTTCGTCTTGACACTGGCGCCATGTATTTGTCTGTATGTATATACATACATACATGTGTACTGTATGGATATTACTAGACTATGCAGTTCAATAATATTATTTTTGTGTAAATTGTGCTACAATTATATGTATTTATCTGCATGTTTCAAATTACCTAATCGATTCTATTTTAATCAAAAATATATTTTGATAATACAGTATGTCATCAAAGTTTCAAACATATTACTGTAGTTAGTATTCAAGATAATAGTTTTGTCTATGTATGGTTCAAAATCCACGGATACCAAAATATATGAGATTATTCAAATAAAAACTGTCTCACGTAAAATGTACATAATCGTATATAAGCGTTTTAAAGAATTAAATTAAATTAAATAAATCAGCTTCACGCTGTATCCCGCACCCAGCAGGGTAGGCAGAGGGAACCTAGTGTTAAGATACTCCGTTCTCCACTTTCTGCCAAATTCTAGAGGCATTGCGTGTTGAGTGGCAGAGCTCAACGCTGTGCTTAACCTCGACACCAGAGCGAAGAAATGGAAATATAAATTTAAGTAAATATTTCATCTCCTCGAGTGGGGATCGAACCCACAACCAGTCGGTTTTACAGTCACACCTCGTGCTGCTCGCCGCTGCGCCACGACTGACCTCCGTTTTAAAGATAATTACATACAAAAAATATATGACTACAGAAAAAAGTAAGTGCAACCAGCTACTCTCAGCAACTTTTCATAGCCTAATAGTATTAGATATCTTACTCTAAAAGCTTAACAAGAGGTAAGATTATTCAATTAATTTAAATACACTAACTTAATAATCAGAACTTTATCTGTACTACTTTCTTATCGTACATTTTTTGCTACTTATTTCTGTGCAAAAAAAACGTGCAATTGTTGTATATATCAGTATGGGAGGAGAGACCCCTGTGTCGTCTCTATGTTCTTCACTTTTGGCCATTCAAGATATTCCGTGTTAGGTGGGAGAACTCGAAGTTGCGATTTGTTCTGCCACAATGATTAAAAAAATTAAAAAATGACAACAGAGAAGATGCACAACCATTAAATTCAGACTAAACAAAAAAAAAATATGAATATCTAAAAATATAATATGGCTTCTACCTTTGCTTTCAGTTGTCTCTAACATAGCATATTGAGTGACGTGTTGACTGGGCCTATACTAGTATATACATGTAAATAAAAATGAGAAATGTTTGAAAAAAATGTTCTTAAAGGTCATATACGTTCACAAGGTCATCTATATAGAAATATCAAATTTATTTTTTATTGTTTAGGTATATACGACAAATTTATGTGAATGATTCTCGTCGAGCATACAAATAACCGTAATAACAAAAACTTGTATAAAATTACAATTGGGTGTCGCTTTTTTTATTCTAAGCACACATCAATGTTAAATTTACATAATTTATACTTATGATAAACTAAGGTCAAACTTGTCTCTTTGAATGTTACTACTTAAATGTTTACAAAATATATGATATATAATGTTAATAATATTTTTACTAATTAATCTATAGAGGCCGGTCGTGGCGCAGCGGCACGAGGTGTGACTGCAAAACCGACTGGTTGTGGGTTCGATCCCCACTCGAGGAGATGAAATATTTACTTAAATTTATATTTCCATTTCTTCGCTCTGGTGTCGAGGTTAAGCGCGGCGTTGAGCTCTGCCACTCAACACGCAACGCCTCCAGAATTCGGCAGAAAGTGGGGAACGGAGTGTCTTAACACTAGATTCCCTCTGCCTACCCTGCTGTGTGCGGGATACAGCGTGAAGCTAATTTTTTTTTTTTTTTTAATCTATATATATAAAAGGACTTGTGCTGACTGACTGAGGTAAGACGCACGCAGAGCCGTAACCGCTGATGGTAGAAACGTGAAATTTGGGCAGATGTTTATTTTCATATTCTGGACATCCACTAAGAAGGGAATTTGAAAAATTTAAACCCTGAAGGGATGAAATAGGGGTTGAAAGTTTGTATGGAAAAAAAAAATCTGTACCGATTTTTATAAAATTTGAAATTCAGAGTGTTAAAAATATTTTATTGAACACGTATTTCGTGTTTTTTTTTAGAATTCACTCCTAATAAGCGGACGAAGCCGCGCCCGCCCTCTAGTGTAATATAAATTCAAAGTATTTTTTTTAACTTCATGCTAAATTTTTTATTTGCTCAAGTGGGAATCAAATCCACAGTCTGTTACGCTTACAGTCACAAGCCGCTGCGCCACGACTGGCCTCTCATAAAATAATGTTTGCTAATAATTATAAGATTTATAATTTTCAACGAAATAAGAATAAGTTTCAGCTTGTACTTATAAATTTGTAGAATATAGATTTTACATTTTAAGTCCTTTCATAAGTTTCGTAAAGCGTAGGCAACCTTAATGGAAATAACCGACATGAGAAATTTACTTTAGATCCAACTATTGTTCGATAAAGGTGTTATATTAAGTTGAAGTTAGCTTTAGTTTAATGTGTTTTGGAGTTGAAGATAGCTGAAATATATTGCTTAGGAACAACTTGAATATTACATTTTGATGTAAATATTTTAAAGGCGCTAGAAATGTTGATATCAAAACTTACTAATCCTAGAAAGATCATGACGGGAAAACAAATAAGTTTTATGGCTTTTAACTTTCAATTTTTTTTTTACTATAATATGTACAATTATTGTATTTGAGATTAATCCTGGGGCAGGGACTGACGTGTGACTGTAAACGCGACAGTTTGTGGGTCGATTCCACTCTAGGAATTGGAAATATTTAATATTTCCATTTATAAGATCAGATATCGAGGCAAAGCGAGGCGTTGAATTTCACCACTCAACACGTAATACCTATAGAATTCAGTAGAAAATGGGGAACGAAAGTGGCTTAATGGGAACAAAAATCTTAGCTCTAGGTTCCCAAATAAATAAGATTAACGATATAAATAGAAATATTATCTCGAGTGAGACAGTCTCACATAATATAGCCGTAACCTGGTCACATCAGACAAACACGTCCCAAAAGCGCCATTCGGAACACACGTTCCTTATTAAAACATTGTAAATGTAAAATCAGTATTTGATTAAGCGATAAATCAATTATTGTTCAATTGAAACGATCCATGCCGATGTAGAGTTTAGTTTATTGCAATCAGCTGACAGCCCCGCGGGTGATCACTGGTTAGATCGCGGGCTTGATTGTCAACCTGTGCCTTGAGAATCTATTTGGAACGAAACTATTTGATTTATAATTGTGTATATTTTATATTTTGAAATTTTATGTATCACAATTTTGGAATATTTATATATTTGTATTCCCTATTACTATTTGTATTTCAGCACGGTGTTAAGTTTCACCACCCGATCATCGATGCGTATAAAAAAAATGGAAATCAGAGTGCCTTAAAACTGGATTCTCTCAGTCTCTCAGTATTTGCCAAAGAAGCCCGAAACTAAAAAATATTTTATGTATCTTTTCACCTCTCTATTATAGGAAGTTCCTAGAACTACTCCTATTTGATATTTAAAGGTCAAGATGCTATGCTTCTGATAAATAAATAATCAGTTTCATTTCTACTAACAACGTATATACTGTTAGTAGTATTGGTAAGTAAATGTATCTATTGTAATAGTGAAGGCCTGATTAAAATACTGACACGAGCTAATCGAAAGGAAAACAATACATCATCCAGTGTAATCATCTATTGCGCACATCGGTGTGCATTTTCAATATTAATCTATGAGACTCTTTGACACAGTTGTAATACGAAGTGGCCCTGCAGTAAGAATAAGATTCAAGAATTAAAAACAATGTTTTTTAGAAAAAATAATGTGTTATATATGTATAACTACGGGAAATAAACAACAATCAATTAAATTTTACACATTTCTAAAATATATGTGTAAATATATATGTCCTTATTATGATTTCGAATAAAACTTATATAAAAAAATATTTACGTGACGTAAATATTTTAAACGGGATTATCATTAAATAATATCTTTAAAGCAAATTCATACATTAGACAAGCTGGTATGAGAAAAAGAAATATGAAGTATTCAATGACAAATGAACTAAATATAACATATGTATATAATAACATCAAAAGCCTATTCGTCACATATCTACTAACTGAAAAGAGGACTCGAGGCGACTTCCGAGGGCTCTCCGACTCCAATACGCTTGTTTGCTCAGCCGTTTCAATTGAGCTTGCACCGACCATGACCTGTACTGCCGGCCTTGTAACTCTTATAACTTTTTATATTTCTATTAATATTATTCTTCTTTTATTTATATTATTTTATCTATTTTAATGATATTTTCATTATTATCTATTAACAAAAGCTGTGTGTTTGTTTCATAGACGAAGTACCTACTCTACTTGTAAGAGACTTGTAAAAGTGTTAAAATATTTTGTTGTTATAAATAAGTTTTGATTTTAATCTACAGCAGTTAATATTAAATGTTTTTGTAAAATAAAGGGATGTAATCATAAACTTCAGATTATAAAGTTTAGTAATTGAGACAACTTAACTAGGAACGCGGGCACTCTCAGTTTCTTAGAAACCTTGTGAGATTCTCGAACATTGATGGAGTCTAGAGTAAGTCTGTTTAAATCATAACTAGCAAACTGAGTAACTGTTGCAATTTACATTTTTTTTTAATTAATTGAATTTTTTACTAAAATTTTGATTATTCTTTAAATATAATACTGGTATCAGTATTTAACACTGGAAGGAAATGGAATTACAATTACAACTACAATTACAATTACAATTTATCATTCTTTTTGCAACCTAAATAAAATATATTTTTAATTGCATATATAAACGTAAACGTATGTATAAATTAAAAATATGATAAAAGCCTCAGCAATCAACATTTAAAGTGAAAGTCAAACTTAAATGCTTAATTTTTTGAACGTCAAATAATTTAATATGGGTTCACTAAAGCTACTCCCTCAGACCTGAGAAAAACCGCCGTAAAAAACTCTTTACAGTTTTTTATAGTTTCACACTTATTTATATGTATCATTAATATGGTGATAACCTTTATTGAACACATAAACGTCACAACTTTTTAAATTGTGATATATTGTAAAAGAGTACACATTGTCCATAGAAGAATAACGGACTCGATGAAATTTAGTTACAAGCTTGCTAAACTTACAAATAATAACTTAATGAAAAATATGATTATATTTTAATCAATGTTATATTAGCTTCACGCTGTATCCCGCACACTGCAGGGTAGGCAGCCGGACCCTAGTGTGAAGACACTC
>JAATLQ010032298.1:0-13713 GCA_013421005.1 Heliconius erato x Heliconius himera | reverse complement strand
CGCGGACGCGGAGTACGTGCGCAGCGTGTGCGAGCGCGACATCGTGGGCGCGGGCGCGGCGCTCGCGCGCTACCTGCCGCTGCTGAGGACGCTGCTGGCCGCGCCCGCGCGCTGCACGCAAGCGCTGCAGGCCGCGGCCGCGATCACCTTCACCAGGTGAGTCGACAGCACGACGACGATAGAAGAGGAGGCGGGGCTGGAGGGCGCGGTGGCGAAAAACCACTTCTGTTTTGAATTATTACTGAAACAAATCTATCTGTTTGTATATGTGTAAAACGTATAAATACATTTCTTCTAATAAAATGTATCGTTAATAGGATCAGAAAAAAAAATATATCTGTAAGTTATTTCTGTCTAAATTATTACAGAATAGTAATTAACAAAGCAAAATAGACAACAAAAAACGATACCTTAAACATTTAATATCCAGGAACATTTAGTCTAGCCTAGCTAAGAGAATTTTAAAAACTTGAGGCTCATACTTTCTTAAGTATGGTATTATCATCAGATTGCTAAGTGGATAAAAAAAACATTGCAGCTATTAACAATATATTGAAATGTCTTATTCAACAGATTCATGTTAGTGTCGAGCTCCGTGTGCGAAGAAGGTCTACAACTTATGGTGACGGTGTTGAAGAGATCTAAGAATGTGTCGCTGAGAACTAACCTGACTATTGCTTTTGCTGATTTAACATTGAGATTTCCCAATCTTACTCAACCATGGACACAACATATTTACCACATGTATGTATTATTTTGTTTTGTTTATAACATATGTATATTATAGGCCAAGACCTCTTACTTTAATTCGAATGTAGTGTGACTGAGGACTGATTTTAAATATGATAATTGTGGATTCTATTCACACTCTGGGTTGAATTATTTTCCGTTTCCTGGATTCCCGATCTGGAAATAAAAAACAAAGTGCGGCGCTGTATTTCGCCGCTCAACACATAATATCTCCAAAGTGGAGGGATGTCTTAACATGTTCCCCTCTGCCTACTCTACTATACTATATATGGAATACAGCATTAAGTTAATTCGACTTTCTTATATTAAAATGTTGCCTTAAACCTGAAATACATTCTCCTCCTTCAAAAAAAATCTAATTAAGTTGTTTCAAAATACAGACTTAGCGATGAAGAACTAGAAGTTCGCCAATGTGCCGTCAAAATGCTATCGTTCCTAGTTCTACACGAAATGGTGCGTGTCAAAGGCCAGATTGCGGACATGGCGTTGTGTTGCGCGGACAACGATCCACGCATCGCCGCCATGACACGCCTGTTCTTCAAACAACTGTCGCAAAAGGGGAATGCCCTCTATAATGTGATGCCGGACATCATATCGAGACTGAGCGACCCTGAGCTCAATGTTGCCGAAGAGCAATATAGGGTTATTATGAAGTGAGTGGTCTATTCAATTTATTTTATTTATTTAATTAATACTTGAGGCCAGTCGTGGCGAAAAAAATAAATGAACCCAGTCAGGCAGTCCCATAATGAAACAGTGCCTCGTCATATGCGACGATTATGGGTACGGTTCCCACTCGGGAAAATTAAGTATTTCCTCACTCAGGTAGAAAGGCAAAGTTTGCAACTGGCAAAGGCATTAAGTTTCGCAATGTCTCGGCAATTGGGAGTCGAAGTTATTCGTGATATTCAGAGTAAAACCAATGCACTTTTCTTAAAACTGTCATATGTATAAGACTTACGGAATATATATTTTTAATTGTAGATACATAACGTCACTTATACAAAAGGACAGACAGATGGAAGCTTTAGTAGAGAAACTATGTCACCGCTTTAAATTATCTACAGAGGAAAGGCAGTGGCGTGACCTCGCGTACTGCCTCTCCTTGTTCACGTACAATGAGCGCTCACTTCGCAAACTTATAGAAAATCTTGATTGCTATAAAGATAAATTACATTGTTCCGGTGTAATGGAAGCGTTTGGCGTGCTTATGAATAACACTTCCAAAATGGCAAAAAATGAAATAAAAGTAAGTGATAGAAATTTTTGATAATACAGTATATAGTGTGCTATATGTATTTTTTTTACAATATTGTATTGCATAATAATAGTAGATTAGAATATTATTTTATATGGCACTCAAAAGATACAAAATATTTATATATTACTATGATATTACGGTTTACAGGTATTAGTAACAGAGCTAGGCGACAAGATAGAGGAATGTTTTGCGGTCCAAGACAAAGAGGGCGAGGAGGGCGAGGAAGCAGTAGAAGAGGCGCGTACGGAGCCGCGTGCCACGCCGCGTCGGCGACCTGCTCCGCGGAGGAACCGACGACGCTCCTCTTCTAGTGCTGATGAGGTAATGAAAAATACAATACGGTCGACGAGTCGTGTAACAGCATTAACAGAACTTATTTCGGGCGCTCACACGTAGTCGTAAATTGGTTCGCCTGGCTACACGCAGACTGGACAACGAAAGACGCCGTTTATTCATACAATTATTATTACTGAATAGCACTAATTATTTGCCGTGGAACGCCAATACCACCACGAACGGCACAAATAATCGCTGAAATGCGATCCGCGGGTAGAAATAAGTAAAATTATAGAATTACCTTGTTTACAAGAACGAACTGTTTCGATCTCCCCATGCGTACATTCGAAATATATCTCTTGCCGTGTACCACTAAATTCATATGTATTCATTTTAAAGTTCGATAAAGCCTTGTCTAGACAAGACAAGACTTAAAACTTACTAGAACAAAATAAAACTATTTCAGTATGAAAGTTATCTTAACATAATTATAATTATTTCAGAACGAACCTCCTAATACAGAAGCTACGCCACAGACATTAAGAAAATCACGAAGAAAAGTTGCACAAAGGAACAAAACTATTGATTCAGAGGAATCTGGTAAATCAATTTTATATTTAAAATGATAATATAATGATTTTGCTATTTGTTGTCTGTTATATATAAATATCCTTTACTATATTTAAGAACACATTTTTGTTGTTTTTGTTGAGGCTCAAACATGAGGACTATATGGTTTGTGGGCTGAGGAAATGAAATTATTTTCATTGAAAATATTGTTAAATTATGAAGATTGCTCGCGAATATCAAAATTTCTAATGATAATAAAATTATCTAGTAATATTGTTTTTAAAATAAATCTTTACAGATGATGAAGATTTTCAAAAGAAGGAAGAGCTGTTCAAAAAACCATCGGCGCGAAAAGTAACTCGTAAAAGATTGTGATATTGCAGTTAATATTTTTTATATAAAATAAACTTTCTATTTAACATTTTGTTTTATTTATGATTGACTGGTAAATATTTGTGATGCATAATTATTAACCCACGTGTTTAAGGAATATTCATATTAAATCTGAATATTCCTTGAACCTTATTTCTGTTGAGCTTTTGTGCTCCCAAAAAACGAAATATAAACTTTTATGTAGGTTGACACTAATTTATATCACGAATATATACTGAAGCTAGTAGCGGCTGAGATAAAAGTAATATATTAAATTGTATGTTGACGTATATTTTAACGAAATCCAACTAATTAGATTTACTTGGATTTAGGTACCTTAAGGCATCTATCTGGTTCGCTCACTCTGCCCTGGTACTTGCGGGATATAGCATAAATATATAATAAAATACTTAATTATATTTCAATACAGGCTTCATAGTTAACTTCATGCGTAACTTATATTTTTTCTTCACATTATATTTGTACGATCAATCTCAAGTTATAAGAATTATTTTAATATTTCTGTTCAGCTGGTTAGAGAACTGCGATTTGATGATTTTCGACACTCAGTTCCAATCTGTATACTCTAGTATACAGACTTTTTGTCAGCGTCATTAGTGACGCTAATTTAGATTAAATCACAGTTTTAACTCCTCTATAAAAGCCTAATACAATTTTTAAAAAATCCCCAAAAATGAGAAAGTGTTATTTTCAAACAAAATAATTAATGATCGTTGTAAAATAAAACGCCATTTGTTAAGAACGATGCACACAGTCATAAACCTATCAAAGAGAAACCGCCGCATACGACCCAATCGAGTCGTAGGTATAGGCGGCCAAGTTCAAATTTGTGTAACCTTTAGTAGTATATACCGTGGGTAAAAAAAGTATTTAAAAATTCAAAATAACAAAATGGTTTTTGTTAATTATTGTATTTAATAGCTAAATCTATAAATATTTTTAATCGATTAATAAAAATCATTAGAAAATAGAAGAAAAAAAATGAGATGGTAAGAACATATATTTTAAAGTCAAATAAGTACTTGCACACTAACTATGCCCTTGAAAAAAATGTTTTTCCCGCTACATTTTGACACTATACGTAAAATATTAACATCATTCGAATACACACGATCATCGGGAGATGTATCCTAATATCCAGACTTTTGTTTAGTGTTCAGATTTTTTTTTAAAGCAAACATGCCGAAAATCTTTGAATTGTTGTTATCGACGCATGAAGAAATTATTTCACTCGTAATAGGTCGAAGTTATCGCCAAATCGGAGTAGATTTAAAGTTAAATTACTCGATAGTGCGGTATATTATAGTAAAAAAGCGAGAAGAAACGGAAAGTGTTGAAAATAAAGCAAGATCCTAGCCTATCCTAAGCTAAGTACAATAGATAGGCGGCAAATTGTACAAAATAAACCATTTACAAGCGCTCCAAGTTAAGCAAATGATATTGCTTCAAGTTTGGACAAGGTTGTCTGTGCCCAAACTGCAAGAAACGTGCTGCATAATGTTGTCTTCGCGGCAGAACAGTCTTTCATAAGAGAGACCAATAGAGAAAAAAGACTCATATTGGCGAAAGAATATGTAAATAGGCCTATAGAATTTTGGAAAAATATTATTTTTTCTGATAAAAGTAAGTTTTGATCTTTTTGGATCAGACGGACAAAGATTTGTGTGGCGCAAATCAAATACTGAACTGCAGGCAAAACATGTCCATAGTACGGTCAAACACGACGGTGGCCACGTGATGGTTTGGGGCTGCATGGCGGCAAATGGTGTTGGAAACTTGGGTTTTGTCGAAGGAACATTGAAATCAGTAGATTATGTTAAAGTGTTGCGCGATAATTTATCTCGCAGCGCATCAAAATTAGGCATAAGTTAGACATCTGACTTTCAGCAGGACTATGATCCTAAGCATACAGCTTTTAAAACTAAGGAATGGTTGCTGTACAATGTCCGTAGAATGCTAAAAACTTCGCCGCAGTCGCCAGACATCAACCCAGTTAAAAATGTATGGCATCTGCTGGATTTAAATATACGGAAAATGAAAATTTTAAATAAAAATGATTTGAAACGTGTTTTGATAGAAAAGGGACTCAAATCTCGATTTAAACAGCTTCCAAATTAGTGGAATCCATGCCAAGGAGATTGTAAGCTATCATTGATGCTAATGGAATGCACACAAAATATTAATTGCCTTTCTTTTCTTTTATTTATTGTAGAAATTTTACCAAAACACGTATAAGAAGGTCGGTGTGCAAATACTTTTTTGGCTTTAAAATATGTGTTTTTACCATCTCATTTTTTCATTTCTATTTTTTAAGAATTTCTATTAACCGATTCGAAATATATATAGAATAAGCTATTTAATACAATAATTAACTGATACCATTCTGTTTTTCTGTAGGAGTAACTTCCAAAAAGTTAGATGTGCAAATACTTTTTTTACCCACTGTATTTACGTTATTGTAAAGAGTACATTCTAATAAATGCGTTATAGGTATCGTATCTATGCGTAACTGCGTCACACGAAATACAGGTATAGATAAACATCGTGAAAGTATAAAAAATTTTACGTCTATTGAGGTATCTTGATTAATTTCTTTAGGTATGGGCTTAAAATTATATATGCTGTTCCCGATAAAAAGGAGCGCTGACGCTTTCACCTGTATATATAACAGTTAAGACTGTAGAAAATGCTCGATTATTTAAAGGTTCAGTTGGTTCCTATATTTTTTTAAAATGATTTAGCCAGAACAATTGTGTATAGAACTTGTAAATTCTCCTCACATGTGGTTTAGGTACAATGTGGGTTACTTACAACTGGCACAAGTACTGATTATTGATATACAAGAAAACAATGCGTAAAATTAAACCTATGAAACCATGTTGTCACAGTGACAGATGACGTTATATTGTATCAAAACTAAATGACAACATAACAAAAAGCAACTTAATATTTATTTTATTCAAGATTCATGTATTTACCATACTATTACAAACATTATCATAACATTTTAGCTTTGTGCTTTAACTTTTTAATGATTAAAGAAGTAGTAGCTGCTATGTCTATTCATTTTAAATGCCGATCACCAATATATCCTAGATCTACTGTTAAAAGATTCCTAGTGCCTGATGATAAAGTACCTTGGCTTGTATCTTATTCAGAATACGAGCCACCATTATACACTGCGCCCTCAATACATGGTCAGCCATGGGCTGATCCTGAGATTGGTAAAATAAAAAATAAGTATTTTATATTCTCTTATAATATAAAACAAAGCCATTAAATATTTTAACATTTCATAGGTAGTAGCAATTTTAACCCCAAATGGAATACCGTCAATGGAAAAGTCAATAGGAAGAGTTTTACAGGACTATATGAAGTCGTAGACAAATATCCTTTGAACCCCCGTGGTCGCACTGGTATTAAAGGCCGAGGTGTGCTTGGAAGATGGGGTCCTAATCATGCAGCTGATCCTGTTGTTACTAGGTGGAGCACAGTCGACAATAAGTAGGTAACTGAACACTGTATAAGAATATATTATAAGAATTAATATTCTGAACAAATCATTGTTTTTTTTTTAATTATAGATCGATGCTACAATTTATAGCAATTAAAAGAAGAGATACAGGAGAGTGGGCTCTTCCCGGTGGTATGGTAGATCCCGGTGAGAAAGTAGCTGCAACAGCTATAAGAGAATTTCAAGAGGAAGCTCTAAATTCTCTTGAAACTTCTGCAGGTATTATTCTACTTGCTATATACAGTATAACCACACAGGATATACTGTATATAACCTTACAGGATAACCTTAATTTTAATAAAGATTTCCTTGACTTAAATGATTTTTAAAAAAAATATATCTATACATTATGAATTCATTTGTTCAAAACCTTTTTATAATTAATTCACATTCTTTGCAATATATAAAAAGAAAATAATATTTACATCTATTTAAGAATCCAATCAGCTTACTACATTCAATTTCATACTAAATTCATGTCTTGATAGGTTCAGTTTTGTTAAATCTTTCATAGGGCAGTTATTATTGTTTAGTGTTCAGTTATGTAAACATGCTGTTTGATACTATTATTACCTAGGAATGGGTGATAAACAAAAAGCTGAGATCAATAATTTTTTTGACCTTGTTAAAACAAATCATAGACCATCCTAACAAATCTCATTGTAACAAATTACTTGATACAACAAATTATTTTCTGATTTCCTTCAGTATCGTTAAATCAAGGTAGCACTGTATATACAAAAAAAATAAATTTATTTGAGGCTCTATAGGAACATTTTTAAAAATATAATTTAATCATGAAATAGTAAAAAAAAAATCTTATTACAAGAATTGGCTACATTTAAATAATTTTTAGCAATATACAAAAGTGTTTGCATTTTTCACTAGTCTACTATAATCGGACAAGTTTATAGAATACAAATGTTATGATATTGTAAAGCTATCTTAGCACAGGGTGTGTATTGGCTAATCCACTTCGGTGGTGGTTAATATTAACTTTCCTATGCTATGAATATTTCACTAGTAATTTTTTTGTATATAGTCTCAAGAACTCATAAGCCCTACTTAACTTATGCCTTCTGCTTTGTAATGTTTTAGAACTCAAGTTTGTTTGTTTCTTTCATAAAACATTGTGTTTTTTTATAGGTGATCAAAAAGAGTGGAAAGAGAAATTTAATAAATTCTTTAGTGGCGGTATCGAGATATACAGTGGTTATGTTGATGATCCAAGAAATACAGACAATGCTTGGATGGAGACAACAGCATATAATTTCCATGACGAAACTGGTGACATAGTCGGTGCATTAAAGTTGCAAGCTGGCGATGATGCTGTGGGTGTTCAGTGGGTCAACGCCACATCTGATCTGAATTTATATGCAAGTCACAAAGATATTGTAAATGCGGTACTTATGAAACACAGAAATATTACTTTATAATGTTAAGGTAAATAAAACAATACTTTAAGGAACTTTATTTTTATTTTCATAACCAATACGTTAGACTATATTTGGAATACATACAACTTAAGTTCAAATTAATAAAATTGACATATTGTCGAGACACAAAAAGGACTTTTATGACTTTCTTAAAAATACATCGTTCTAATAAAGAATAAGAGATTGGAGTTGTTTTATAGATATTAGCATCCTATAACTAGTCAATTCTACATTTGCAAAGCAGTGACTTAATACCTTGGGCTTTAAAGTAAATTTGGTCCCATGGTTCTTGTTAATATATATAATAGTACTTTATAACACTATTCGAGTGTAGATTAGTTTAAGTACTTTTATACTGTTATTACACCAAATTAAACAACTATAAGTAAAATATTTTTCTACTTGACTAGTAATATAAAATAAACATAGCATAACCAGTGTTACATAAAATTCGTTTTAATTGTCAAAAAATGTAAACTAAAGTATAATTAGAATTATCTTAAACCCAAGCAAAAACATTTTTTTAACTAATACATTATTATATGTATATATTCAACCCAATATAAAAATGCACCTTTTCTAGAAATATAAAATGCTTTTCTTAAGAACATAAACTATTACAATGATAATGATAATCATGTATAAGAATAAGTATATGGTAAACCCAATTTAAGAAAAAAATATTTGTTAACTTTGGATTATTTAATTTCGGTGATAATTCTCTGTACCACCCAGATTTTTTTATAGTAGAAATAGATTTGACATTGATTTTTATAATAGCAATCATCTGAAGGACTTGCTTGATTTAATTAATAGTATTTTTATTATATTTGGAGGATTTTAAACTTTACTATTGCAAGAATATGTTTAAATTAAAACATTCCTTTTAGGTTTTAATAAATTTCAAAGTTAGAGTAAAAATTTTAATTGTAATTTTAACTGTGGACAATCACTGTAATTTTTTTGGATTTTTATACCATTTTGTTACATCATTTTTACACTTAAAAACATTCTCATATTTTTCTAGTGTGTACAAAAAAATAAACATATAATATCTCCCTCATATAAATACATATGTATGTTTTTTATGACAACGTATTTGAAATTTTTAAGTGGACAATAGATAGAATAAAAAGCTTAGCGCCTATATGGCCAGTATCACAGCACTGAAAAGTTTGTAATTCGTTTTATTAAGGGCCCATTTCATTGCATGTGAGAGATTGATATGCGCGGTAACAGTTGACGTCGTTCATCAGCCGCTGGATGTTCTGTGTGAATGTTGGTAAGTCCTGAAAATTTACGAGAAAATGTTTATTAATTACATTTTAATGATAATTATCATCTAACGAATGTAATTAATATCGATTAGTAATACACTTGCATAAGCGAAATAAATCTATTCAGAAGAAAATCTGTTTGCTGAGCGGCGCAGAATAAAAAAATAATTTAAATATACATATAATTCTCTCGAGTGGGGGTCGAAGCCAAAATCTTGGCATTTACAGCCAGACCCTGTCTCACCTTACCACGACAGCCTAAATATTTGTGTCAAATGTTTTAATTTTCCCAGTATTATATAATATATTACACAGCACTAAATCCCACTATTTAACATAAAGTTTTTTCTAAAACGGTCAGACTTCTCTTTTACCATATTTCAAACGGTTAGACTCTTTCGTCATATTTTATACAAAAAAAAGCTACCTTTAAAAAAATAAAATAAAAGAGCAAACCGTATCCGACGGAAAATCCGACAAGAGTTGAACATGATGCGGCTCCAAACCCGGCAGGGACGATAGGTAGTGCGGCAGGAAGGCGTGGCGGAAGGCGGGGAAGTCCACGGTGGCCATCGCGTGCAGCGCCGCCAGCGCCTCGTCGCGCAGCAGCGCGCGCGCGCCTCCCTCCGCCAGCCCCGACAGCAGCACCGACAGGAACTCGCCCATGAACTCGCTACGGAATATCGCCTGTAAACAAAATAAAGTGAGTTATTAATAAAGCTTAACTTGGGGAGTTGTTAAGCCATTAAAAAAGTTACATTAAAAATAGAATTGTAGCTGCATATTTATAAAGTAGGAGTCGCTAAATCAATAAATTTGCTCATCGTAGTGCTCCTTAAATATAGGCATTTTTATATACAATAGTATAATAAAACCGATTACGGAATATTTAAAGACAACACAAATTATAGTAATTTTTACCCAAAAAAAAGCAACAAATGTCATAACAAAAGCAAATAATTATACCTTGTGATACAATTTCCACTTAGTGTTCAAAGTGTCAATGGTAGCGAGCGCCGTCCTCAGTAGTTCAATATCGTGGGCCAGCAGCGCCCCGCCCAGAGCGGTGAGCGCGCCGCGCATCTCCGCCGTCCGCCGCGCGCCCTCCGCGCCCTCGCACGTGTGCGGGAAGAAGTACCGCCAGCGGTGGATTAGGACGCTATGAATATTATTATTTACTTTTTAAATATTACTTTTAATCCAAAGTTAAATATGTATTTGAATAAAATTAATTTAAAAAAAAATCTCGCTGAGTATCTTGTGTCAGTTCTTCTCAGGTCTGAGGCATTCACTTTAGTGAACTGGTGGTAAATTGTTTGATATTCAAAAAATTAAGCATGTAACTTCTTATTTGGAATCAAATTATTTGACTTTAGTCAAAAAAATATAATTTTTATATATTCGTAATTAATTCATAAATTTTAGAAAACATATAAAAAATAGAATTAGCGGAATTTAATTTTTTTAATATTTTACTAAACTTATAAAAGAAAAATATTTATTTAGAATTTTTTTTAAGCTTGCGTTGAAATTATAACTTGATAAAAACCCTCTGGCTACGGCCACATATAGTAAGCGTGAGCGCACCTGGCGAGCAGGTCGTGCGCGGCGCGCGCGAGCGCGGGCGCGTGCGCGGCGCGCGGCAGCACGTGCGCGTGCAGCAGCGCCAGCACGGCGCGCACGCGCACGCCGCCGCCGCCCGCCTCCACGCCCAGCCGCACGCACTCCACCAGCCGCTCCAGCCCGCCCAGCGCTTCCACGCTGTCTCTGGGGACATTTATTACTGTGGGTTCAACTTTCAGTCCAGGGAATGTGTTACTTTGCTTACGTTTCAAAGTTAGAAGGTGAAGCGCGATTTTGAGTACAGCCCGCTAAATCCAGCACATAGAAGAAACCTAATGTTAAAACGTTCCGTTCTCCATTTTGCTTCGTCGAATTCTGGAGGCATTGCGTGTTGAGTGGCGGAATTTAACGCTGCGCCTTGTTTCTACACCCCAGCAAAATAATGAAAATATATATTTGAATAAATATTTAATTTTCTCGAGTGGGGATTGAACCCATAAGCAGTCATCGCTATGTTACGAAAATTTGTGTGGGAAGTGGGGAACGGAGTATCTTAACACTCAGTCGCTTGTGCTATATGTAAAATGCAGTATGGAAAAAAGGATAATTAGCTTACCTCTGCGCTACTTCAAGGAAGACGTCAATTGCAGTATAAGCAAACGTCCCCAGTTGCGGCAACAGAGCCGTGAACAGCGCTAGGAAGAAATCCGTGATTTGCGTCTCGGCGCTCCCGTATGCGGGCTCGCACAGCATACGCAGCGCGCTCTGCGCCGCCGACGACACGCCCTCTGCTATTATCTATGGGTAGAAATAATTTTTATTTTTTTAAACTACAATTTGACTATAACTAAAAGTTTTTGTTTTAAATAACACCAACTATAAAAATATAATATACACAACACTGTTGACACTTTATGAATTTAAAATTAGAGCTAATAAACAAATATTACAATACTGGTCCATAGTAATACAAAATGTAAGTGTAGCACACTCTTACCTTCTTAGCAGCAGTGGGCGCGGCCGCGAAGGCGTGCAGCAGCGCGGTGAGCGGCGGCAGCGCGGCGGCGGGCCCGGCGCCCGGCAGCGCGGCCGCCCACGCCGCCAGCAGCGCGCGCGCCGCCTCGCCGCCGCCCGCGCCCGCGCCCAGCGCCAGCGACACCAGCGCCTCGCGCACCACGCCCGCCGTCTTGCACTCCAAGTACTGCAGGGACCGCTGTGCGTGACTGTACAGCTCGCCCAGCATCGCCATGGGGTCGTTTGCAAACTTCACGTTCTTAGACATACTGAGCAGCAGATGTGCTGCCGCGTGACAAAGTAATGGAGGCTCCTGGAGACAACGATAACGCATTGTATATTATTTCTTTTATATAAGCCTATGTATTATATTCTTTTATAAAATCTATAACTTCAAATATTCTATTATATCTTAAAATATCGTGGTGTAGCGGTACGGAATATGATTGTAAACGATATTGTGGTCCCGATTACCACTCGGGAAACAAATTATTTTTACTGTCCTTGCTCTGGTAAAGGAGACAAAGAGTATATTGTTGAGGTTTGCTATTAAAAATTTAGAAACAAGTTGTCTTATTAATAGGTTTCTTCTACCTATTCAGCTATACGGGACACATCGTAAAACTATAAAAAAAAACTATGAGAAATAAAAAAGTGCAAAACTATATGCTTACATGCGCTTATATAAAACAAATGTTACATTTACCGGTGCATCATGCGGTACTAAAAACGGCAGCGCAGAGACGAGTAGCCCCTCCATGGTGTGCACCGGCACGCCGCACTCACCCGCGTAGCAGCACCACGCGCCCATACACGCAAACATTTCTGCGTGCCTGTTAGATAAATTACATAATAGTATTAAACAAAAATATAATTTACAATATCAGATGCATATTAGTATAGATGAAGTTTGGAATAGGAAATGGACGCCACGTGTAATCGCGGTAACGTATACTATAATAACTCACAGTATAATATGCGCCCTTGCAATCGCAACAGAGGATTGTGTCCGATGGGGCCGCGTGAGGGCGGCGCCCGCGAGCGCGCCCGCGCAGCGCTCCACCAGCGCCGCGCCCGCCGCGTGCGCGCGCCCCGCCCCCGCCCCCGCGCCCGCCGCACTGCTCGCCCCCTCACATTCTATTAAAAAATGTATATATTGTTAAAAATCGGAAGTGGTTAAGGTTTTTAAGAAAACACGATAAAAACACACATCGTCTATATGATTCTAAACTATTTTGAAAAAGATACTGTGTAATTGCAATAAGTGATATGTATCACCTACTAACAGTACTTGAGACTAGTTTCTTTCTAATAAGGACCGTTACCTACAAGCAACTACCCCCAATTGACACAATTCCACTGCTTTTACCATCTTTTTCATCTACATCTACCCTCTTTTACACGAGTTTGCTAACAATATATATATTTTTGTGCTTCCCATTGTACCCTGCATATAGAGGGGTAGGCGGAGAAAACCTAGTACTCCGCACTGTAAGACAGCACTCACCGGCGAGCAGCGCGGGCGCCAGGCGGCCCAGCAGGCGCGTGAGCGTGGCCAGGTCGAGCAGCGCGGCCAGCAGGCGCTCCGCCTCGCCGCCCGCGCCGCCCCGCGTGGCCGCGCGCGCGTGCACGCCCGCCAGCCCCTGCCAGCGCTCCATC
>JAATLQ010032296.1:0-13712 GCA_013421005.1 Heliconius erato x Heliconius himera | reverse complement strand
AAAAAAAAAAAAAAAAAAAAAAAAAAAAAGTGTGAATACATTTTCAGATTTCTTTGACTACAACTATACAGTTGTACTTTGTGTGCCGTTTCCATATGTGGATCGGACTTGCCTGTGTTTAAGGGTTATGGGTTCGATTCCCACTTGAAATATTGAATATTTTCATTTCTTCGCTCGAGTAATGAGGCAAAGCGCGGCGTTGAGTTTCGCTACTCAATAATGTCTCGAGTGGTTTAAAGTGAGGGACGGAGTGCCTTAATATTTTTGTCACCTCTGCCTATCCTGCTATATACATGTATGTATCTATGCAAAAACAAAAGTTTTGTTAGTGGCCTTTATAGCATTGGGACAGCATCTGAATGTCAACGCTATGCTTGTAGGTTCGATCTTCAAGCGTACCCGTGTTAGGTTTGACCGTCTTTACCCTATTGGACTGAGAACTATGTGGATAACCCACATAATACTACTTTTAAAATCTAAATAAGATATACCACATTACATACATGTAATGTAACCGACTGGTTGTGGGTTCGATCCATACTCGAGGAGATGAAATATTTATTTAAATTTAAATTTCCATGTCTACGTTCTGAGTTTTGCCACTCAACACGAAATGCCTCCAGAATTCAGCAGAAAGTGGGGAACGGAGTGTCTTAACACTAGGTTCCCTCTGCCTACCCTGCTGTGTGCGGGATACAGCGTGAAGCTGATTTATTTATTTTTTATTTATCACATACATGGCGCTATAGTTCCCAATTCATTGAGTGAATATCTATATATAGTTGTCTTTAATAAATAATAAGCTACGTAAACTAAAACTAGTTTATTAATGTTATGAACTTGCTTAATATATGTATGAATATGACTTAATTTAAGTGATCCAAATTAGCTTAGTTCAAACATAACTTCTCTCCAAACTTCCTAAACTGAAAATTATAGACGAAGTTTTGATAAGAAATATTCAGATTAAACTTTTATACTGCTAACTTTAATGAAAATTCTTCAAAGTAAGATATGCATACATTCGTAGAACAACGTTAGCAAGTAGTATATTATTTTTGTTTTGTTTTTAAGCTTCATGCTATGTCCTGTGTATCAGGGTTGGAAGAAGGAATCTGGGAACCTAGTGTTAAGACACTCCGTGCATCATTCAGATAATTTCGTTCACCAAATTCTTAAGCCATTTCGTGTTGAGGGCCGGAACTCAAAGCCGGGCTTTGCCTCGACACTAGAGCTAAGAAATAGAAATATAAATTAAAATAATTATTTCATTGCTCAAGTGGGGATCGAACCCACAATCAGTTGCGTTTGCAGTCACACTTTATGCCCTTGCGCCATGGCTGGCCTCTACTCAGGGGAACGGAGTGTCTAAATCCAAGGTTCCTCGCCTACCCTGCTGTGTGCGGGACAAAGCGTGAAGCTGATTGATTATTAATAATTGACTAAATATTTTATTATTTATTAGTATATAACTTATTCTTATATCTAGCATACCCAGTTATTTCAGCATAATAATAATCTACAAGATCATCATTTTCACTGGAGGTAGAGTTTAGCTTTGACGTCTTGTTATAAGTGACCTGGTTTTGAAACATCTTCCGCTTTGACTAAAACAGTGTGCAGCACTTCTTGTTAGTAAGAATAAACAACTTTAATATTAAAATTTTAATTAAGCTAGCCACTTTTAAATCGAACATAAGTTTTTAATAAAAATATTTACCGCAAATTTTCTCATATATTTGCCTGTATAGACCTGTATAGTGTACTATCAAAGCAAAATTTATGTGTATTTAAGATCACGGAAAGATCACGCAAACGCTGGCACTTTTGCTCAGAAAAGCAAGCAAAAATGGCCTAGTTTCGAAGATGAAGTGGTGGTTTTCAGCAAATGAGCGTCGCGCAGTTTATAGTTCGTTGTTAGACAAAGAAGCTAACCCCGACCTTAACAAGCTGAGGTGCAACGTCGACACATTTTGATGTATCTTCTAACAAGAGAAGCTTTTAAATAATATAGTTTAAATTGATTTAATTGTCTCTAGGCCGTCGTGGCGCTGGGGCTGTAACGCGACGACTGTGGGTTCGATCCCCACTCTAGGGAAAGAATTATTATTTATTAATATTTTTGTTTCTTCGCTCTGGCACCAAGGCAAAAGCTCGGCGTTGAGTTCCACTTAACACGCAATGCCTCCAGAATTCGGCAGAAAATGGGGAACAGAGCGTCGTAACACTAGGTTCCCTCTGCATATCCTGCTGTGTCCGGTATATAGCGTGAATCTGATTTACATCTAAATTTAAAGTTAATTGGTTGAACGCAGTAATCTCACGAACTATTGAGCCCAATTGAAAAAAAACTTAGAGTTGTGTAGTTTATTTATGGAAGAAGATTTTAGAGTATATTAAATCATATTAATCATTTTAAGGCCAGTCGTAGCACACCGACACTGTAAATGCAACAGATTGTAAGTATGATTCCCACATGAGAAAATTCAGTAGTACCTATTCAGTATTTTCTTTACCTCGCTCTAATGACAAGGCAAAGCGCGGTGTTGAGTTCCACCACTCCACTCACAATTCCTCCAGAATTAGGCGGAAAGTGGGGAACGAGTGGGTCATCACGGTAACGGAGTGTCTTAACACTAGGTTGACATGTTTCCTCAGTCTATCCTGCTATGTGCGGTATACAGCATGAAGTTAAAAAAAAATATCTGCTTATAATGCTACAGCGGAATACCACTTGAAGCTGGAAAAAGAATATTTAAAAATTAGAACTAAGCTAATTGTCAATTGGTAAAACCGAAATCATAAAAACGTAAGGTTCAGACAAATACGAGTATGTGTGAACGTACTGTAATTTAAAGTTTCACCTCCTCTTTTGAAACACCCACGAGCCTCTCTTGTGAGGGTTGCCTAAGTTCTCATTTGCTAAAAGCCTCCACTTGGAATGTTTAAACTCAGCCATTTGTGTGGCATTTTGCATTTTAGTTTTAAACCGACAGTTTTAAAACTCTTTAAAAACATTCCCAAAAATTAATATACGTATGTTTTGGCTATGTTGTTTCATAAAAAATAAATAAATCAGCTTTACGCTGTATCCCGCACACAGATTATTGACATTACATTATGTGTTGAGTGGCAGAACTCAACGCCGCGCTGTGCCTCGACACCAGAGCGAAGTGAAATATAAATGTAAGTAAATATTTCATCTCCTCGAGTGGGGATCGAACCCACACCCAGTCGGTTTTACAGTCACACTTTGTGCCCCTGCGCCACGACTGGGCTCTGTTTTTTCATTACTGCTTTATATACAAAAGTTGTGGCTGTTTGAGTATTAGTAATGTTGTTATTAGTGACATTATGTTGAAATAAAAAAACGGTCAAGTTCGAGTTAGGCTCGTCCGCCGAGGCTGCCGTACCAATTTCAAGATTGTAGGTCAACGGGAAGTACATAAGTACAACTGTAGTTTTAAGGGAAGTACCCTATAGATTTTGATTACGCAATACAATTTCACACAAAATGTAGCAAAATTGATGCAAAAATGCTCATTCGATTGCGTTTGAAGCTTGATTTTATTTCTGCTTCAAGGGACCATAGATTTAAATGTTTGATATTAATTTCAGCTTGATACCTCCTCGCAATCTCGAGATAAATGGTATTAATAGATAGACAGACGAGCAACTAGTGATGATATAAGGATATCGTTTTTACTTTTTGAGGTACAGAACCCTAAAAACTATATTATAAGTTCCTAATTTTTATTAATTTCTGCTGGTGATTTTTTCTCGTGGTGAAAGAGAGTCAAAAAAAAGGTTCCAATTAAATTTATTACAATGTAAATATTGATTAGTACAACATCAGCACTCATTATAGCATTTAGAAGCAAACCTACCTATTTAAAATCAAAATCAAATTAAATCAGCTTCACGCTGTATCCCGCACACAGCAGGGTAGGCAGAGGGAACCTAGTGTTAAGACATTCCGTTTCCCACTTTCCGCCGAGTTCTGGAGGCATTGCGTGCTGAGTGGCGGAACTCAACGCCGCGCTTTACCTCGTCACCACAGCGAAATGAAAATATAAATCTAAATAAATATTTCATTTCCTCGAGTGGGGTCGAACCCACAACCAGTCGATTTTACAGTTTGTGCCACTGCGTTACGACTGGCCTCAACCTACCTATTTAGATGCGAATATATCAAAATAATATTAAATATCACAAACAACATAAAAATAATCTATTGTTATTAAAACTTTATAGTCGGAGTAAGCCTGGCAAGCCTTCAGCCCACTCGCGGCCAATCAGCTGACAAGTAGACATTTACTTAAGTACTCTAAGAGGCGTATTAAAATGCCGCTCCCGAACCCCGCGGAGCTGCCAGTTGCAGTTGTGTAGGTGTTTCATATCATTCGGTGATATTATTATTATATTGTATACATATATTTTCTTTTTGTTTGCTCTATTTGTAGCTTCATTAGAAGAAACCAGACATAAGTCTTTTTTTTATATTTCTGACCACACTCACAGCCCTTATGTATTACCAAGACTGCATTTGACTGGTGGAGCTACACGTCACGATTTGTCTCGTTACTTATGTGAGGAACGAAAAAAATGCACACCCCCGAATGGGAGTCGAACCCCCTCCTTCGTTTACAGTCAGACGCTAGCCTCGAATTGCAGTTAATTCTTTAATTTTATCAAAATATATACATATATGTATATATGTATTTATATTAACTTCAGTAGTTTGCAACAAAGTTTTTTTAGTTTTCTTGTGAAAAGTAACGTTCTGCTCTGTCGCGACACTTGAAATACTGACAAAAATTCCTCTACTTTATAAATAACACACAAAATTAAAGTATTTTTTTTTCTATTAATCTAAACCTTATTTTTATTTCTACAATCAAAAAAGAAATTAAAGACATAACAATAAACGATTATTTAAAAAATCTTAATTTAAATGAATTTTATTCAATCTAAAATAGAACCGCAATCACTTTACCAGTCTAACTACTACTCCATCATACCTTTTCTAACCTTTATCTCTCTAATATAAAAAGTGAAATCTGAGCTCACCCTTCAGTGCCGTTTTCGATACCGGGTTGCTCGCTCATCATTCTTCATAAACTTTAATATGCGGGATTCATTTGTATTAATTATGTCTCTTCTCTTAATTACTGTGTGTGCGGATTTAGAAAAGGACGGCTTCAATTTATATAAAGGTTTATTCATTTTCAGTATAATTAAGGGAATATATTTTAGTACCTGTTACAATATAACAATAACCTATTTAATTTATAGCATTTTTAGGTGACTAATAAGTGATTTTAATATATTTTCTTTTATTCTTTTATTTTTCTTGATAATTATCTAATTTTATTTAATTTTTTTTTAAATTACCACATGTGGTTAAGCTGTAGAAATAAAAATTTTAATATGAAGTGACCCAATCGTATTTGTTTATAAGTTAATTTATACCCTCCTAATAGAAAGTAGTAAAAGAGAGTTTTTAGCCGTTTTTATTGATTTTTTTAATAATACATAATAGTTGTGGTTCTATTTTATTTTATTACCTCTTTATTTATGTATTTTCAAAAAATATATTATATTATTGAAATAAAATATAAACCCCAAATAAAGTAAAAAAATTGGCAATTAAATACAAAATATTTTAAATATAAAAACATTTTTCCTTTATTGCAGATCATTTACGAGGGCGCTCTGATGAACCTCTGGAGCTTGACCCAGAAATCGAGCGTCGAATGCTATGTCAGTACGATTTATATCATATTGCTTTATCAAGAGTTGAATAATATTTATTATCAAAGGCCTCACTGTTGTTCGACTTAATTGAGATTTACTTCTAGGAATTCACCTTTCTCTACATAAGCATAAGTGAATAACAGTAAACACGGTGGTTGTGGGTTCAATCTCTCCTCAGGGGAATGTTTTACTTAATATTTTTGTTTCCTTGCTTTGGTACGAGAGAAAATAGGGAGTTGAGTTCCGCAACACAACACGCAATGTCTTGAAAATTTGACGAAAGGTTGGCAACGAGTTTTATGCTGGGTTCCGTCTCACTACACTATTATATGCTGGATAAAACTTGAAGCTCTATATAAAAAATCTTTCTCTAATTCGTGGTAACAGAAAAATGGTAACATTCATTAGTGACGTTTGTAGCAAGGTAAAAAGAAACTACTGTTAAGACACCCCGTTCATATTAAAACACTCCCGTTCCCCACTTCCCACCGAATTCTGCAAGCATTGCGTATTGAGTGGAGGAACTCAACGCCGCGCGATTTGTAATAGTAATTCATTATATGGATCTTTATTTTACTTTATTTTAGTATTATAGAATTAGGCGAATCAATGTCGAATTCACATTCAACCTCACATAATATATTATCACGTTCATTGTCTTAGGTGGTTAGTTCTCTTTGTTTCGGAAAAAAATAATAATTTATTACGTGATGTAAACCATACAGAATAATATAGAGATTGCGTTAGGAAAGCGTCTCAAAGAAACATCGTAGGCAGCGTAGCACATTTTACCTTTCACGGAACATTAAATATTGAATAGTTTATAGGTCGCGTAGTACATTACTTAGATACGTCGTTTACTATCGATATAAGGCTTTTATATTTTTCGAATAAAAGAAAATGAAAGAAAACTTCAGTGTACGGTTTTAAAAAACTTAGACGATTAAAATTTTACTGTTTTTTATTATTTTTAAAACGACAATTACATTAATATGTGTTTATCATTCAAAGATAACTGAGTATGATGGTTCAGTTATCGTTGAGTAATATAATACGTTATCTTTTTAAATTAAAATATATAATATAAAATTTATAAAATAAACAAAGTAGTTATTGATATTCAAATATATGCAAAAAATGAAATAGTAAAAAATTCAAGAGTTTTTTACTATTTAATTTTTTTATACTTATTATTATTAACATTTACTTATTACTAACGATATGCATTTCTTTCGTTTTTAATAAATAATAATATTTATATTAATCAAATACTTAATCAAATACTTTTCGTCATAAAGGTTGAGAAAAAAGAGATGGCTATTTAGCCATAAGATCGATCGCCTTTTGTTTATTGTCTTTGGTTACATTAAAAAATCCTGTGTGTTATATGTATATAATATACTAGTATAAAGTCATAATTAAACACTAAATGTTAAGGGAAGCTTTTCAAAATACAATACTGAAAACTGCAATTAAATTTCTTTAGTCGCTCCTAAGATAAGCGTGAATATATGTTATTTATTATAGAAATTTACGTGAAAAAGAAAATACTATATAAAATTACAAATAAAAATATTTGTTTATGGTTCTATGCCACCAATAACATTTTTTCATATATATATTTTACATGTACAGACACCGATCCATTACGATTTTATTATAAGTATAGATAAGTAAATTGTATTTTAAATAATTTTAAAGTGTTATACCACACTAAAAAGTATTATTCTAAAAAAGGTAAACGTATATTTCACGTAAATTTCCAAATAAAATATGTTTTATGATTAAAATAAAAATAAACAGAGATTTTCTTTAAAATTAGTAATATAAACATTTATTAGTAGGTTATAATAAGTATTACTTTATTACTCTGTGGGCGTCAGGATACTCGTCGTCGTCATCAACAAGTATGTATAAGAAATTTCTCTCTCCCTGTGGGCCCCCCAGATGATATTGGGCTTAGCTTCCTTTATTTTCTTCTACAGTCTTAATTTGCTCTATCATTTACGTCGCAGTCGATTATCTTTGTTAATTTTTTATGTTTTAGTGTTAAAAAGAGAACTCCACCGCGCGCTTTTACACCGTGTCAGTAGGTATTCGAGCGAGTTACGTGGACTTATGGACTGGCAGATGTAGGGAATCCATGTTGCTTGCGCTGTTCTTCTTAAACCACCACTGCCTGTGCCATAGAACTCTTCTGTAAACTCCGGAAAAGATCTTCGCTCTGCGCTGTTCTTCTTGCACGACATCCCATAACACACCTTTCTATCTTGTCTTGGACTCACAAAATATATTGTTTTCATAAAATACATATAACCATAAAACCGTATATTACTATTAATACTAATTATAAGAACATTTTAATTTTATAATAAATAAAGTATATGTTATTATATTTTCCAGATTTCTACCGGGCGCCTTTACGATTTTATATCGGCTATCTTCCGGGACTGCCACAAGAGTATAGAAAACGTACGACTAATATTTTTAAAAGTATGTATTTTTAATTTTCTCAAACTAAATGCATAATAATATATGATGTTATATTTCGTACGGAGTGGAAAATATCCATCTAAGATGTATTAAATTAAAATTAAATTAGCTTCACGCTGTATCCCGCACACAGCAGGGTAGGCAGAGGGAACCTAGTGTTAAGACACTCCGTTCCCCACTTTCTGCCGAATTCTGGAGGCATTGCGTGTTGAGTGGCAGAACTCAACGCCGCGCTTAACCTTGACACCAGAGCGAAGAAATGGAAATATAAATTTAAGTAAATATTTCATCTCCTCGAGTGGGGATCGAACCCACAACCGGTCGGTTTTGCAGTCACACCTCGTGCCGCTGCGCCACGACCGGCCTCATCTAAGATGTATGAGAATAGAAATTCTCTTATTATTTGGTAATCAATGTTGGATGTGTCAGCCCCACTTCAAATGAAACTACATTTTTAATTACTCTATAAAAGCCTAAAACATTTTTTTTTCCAAAAATGAAAGAGTGTTTTTTTCAAAAAAAATAAGTAATACAATTATTGTTGTAATATAAAACGCATTTTGTCAAGAACGACGCACGCACATATAAACCTATCAAAGGAAACTGCTACATACGCCTCATTCCGTGAAGTGATGAAATGAGAAAAAATACTACGTCTAAACTGTTGAGTTATCTTGATTAATTTCTTTAGGTATAGGTTTGAAATATTTTGTCCTATATGCTGTTCCCGTAAAAGGAGCGCTGACACTTCCACCCTATATATATACAAGTAAATATATTTTATTGTAAAATTGCACCCTCAACCATGTAATTGTTTTTAGTGCAGAATTCAAAAGTCAAATCTAGTTATCTTAACTATTTATAATAGTTTAAACTTAGTGTTCATAAAAAAGTTGTTCACATTTTGCAGATTATATGTTGAATAAAGACGTCTTCGCGACACAAAAACGGACGTCTAAAGCAGCTTTGTCTCTCATGTTGCAGAGCAAACAAGACCCGGATCAGGAGTAAGATTTATAAAACAGTAATTTTATATATGCTGTATTTACTTTTATGTATAAAAAATATTGCGTAGTAGGACAACGTCCGACTGTAAATGGTTGTGGGTTTGATTCCTACATGGCAAAATATATTATTTTGATTTACTCGCTTTGGCAAGACAAAAGTTGGCTTTGAAATCCTCTTGGTTTCCTCTACTTGCTACAGGTTGGATACCATGTTGAATATGGCATACATAAAGCGTGAAACTGAGACAAAGAAGATGTCTTTTCATTTCTGACTATTATTACGGATATATTTTTTTACAATTTATTATGCATCCGCTGTAATTTATATCTGGATATCTGGATTTCCTATAAATTTGATAAATCACGCACTACTGAAAAAAACGAAACAACACGTGTACATTGTTTCTAAGCAAAAATGCCAATAATAAAAACATTATAAGGAAAAAAGAATATTTATGTTATTCTTGACCTCAATCTTATATAATAATAATTCCTTAATATTCGTCGAATATCTTATTACAATATAGCTGAAGCTCAGAAGTCACTAACAAATTTATTTTTATTTCAGGAAAGAACATTACTGCCTCTACGGGAAATAAGGAAAAGAAACAATATGGACGTTCTATATTAATAATGGATAATTCAAAAGAAATATTTTTCCCTGTTTACTAAGTTAATGAAAAACGATCATTCAGTGTTTAGGGTTCTGCGTTTTAAGCGTGTTTTACTTATTATAGGAAGCTATTCCAGATAGTCTGTTTAATTTATTTCTTGTAAGGAATAAGTCGGACTTAAACTATTATCCTTTTTTTCTTAAAATAATGTGTAATTATAAATAATATATAAATGTGTTATTTTACTGAGAGGAGCTAATAAACAACACAAAGATGTAGGAGAAGAACAAATTTACCGATGTTTTACGGGAATAAATAAAAAAATATGTTTTTGTTACATCTCTATTACATACGAGATACAGCGTGAAAATAAAAATAATAAAAAAAAAACAAATAGGTATATGCTTTGTTATCCGAAGAACTGATTAAATTGTAACACAGAACCCTTCACGAATGAAAAAAAAATTACGCTTGCCTATTATTACAATATATATCTACAATCATAACAAAAAAACACTACAAACAATTTCCATGTAAAATGTCTTTTGATATTAAAATATTTTAATTATAAATTGTTAAAGGAAGCGAGCCTCATAAAGTAATATAATTAAATGTTCATATTTTCTCGTGTTTTGTGAATACTTGAAATTTTGTATTCCATTTAAACTTATGCTGCGATACTGAATATTTTATAGAATTTCTGTAATATTATTTAATTAACTGTCAGTATTCATAAAAATAAAAATGAATTATTATGTGTTTTATTTTTTTTTTACCACTCTATATATAGTTTCATACAGTTTTCATATTCTTTAAAACTTGCATGCCTAACTAAATACTAGTTCAAGCCATCAACCACTTGGAATTAGTTTATGCAAATGCTGTGGATTTGGATTCAAATTTCATTAGGAAAAATATTTTTGTTCAAATGTATGTATCTACATGTTTTTTTTTAAATATTCGAGTGTTTGTGATCGAGTTTTTTTATTTCGATGCAGAGTACAACAAATGTTTGAAGATAAGAAGATAGGTATCTTTTTATCTTCATACATACGCCGATTTTTCTGGCTCTTTTTTTTTTTTTTAAAAAGGTCAAAATTATTTTATTATTCTTATTCTTATTCTTTAGATTAAAATTTAAAATAATCAGTATCAAAGTGAATACTTTTACATTTAATATTCAATTAAAAATAGTGTTCGTTCGCTTAATATGTTAAAATAAAAAAGCTTCTTTTATTTTTTTATAAGAAAAGGTGAAATATTTAAACTTTTCTAGCAGGAACTTTGGATTGATAAATGAACGAAGAAAAATATATGCGGTGAATGTTTTAGTACTTTATTATTGCAAATTTATTGAATCAAAAGCCAAAAATGAAGGTCTGATAAATGTTCTGCGGGAAATTTCAATTCTGTTCAAATCAAACATTGCTTATCTTTATTCAATTTGACTTTAATCATTATTGACTTGATTGTACTTGAAAGGTTTAATATATTTTAAATCTCAATGTTAAGATTATTTTTATATATTCTATGCACTACACAAAATGATGCTAAAGCACAATTCTTTTACTTTTTTAAAGTCATTCTTTTCCCAAGAATCTTACCAGCGCGATTCAGAAATTTTTATGCACGTCGTATGCACAGCGCCATCTATTACTTACAGTTGAGCTGTTGAGTGTAATGAATGTTTACTGTAGAAATAATAACTCAACAATATGTTTTATGCGTTATCAACATTTATTACTATGTATAGTCAATACATATTGTTTTTACTTTTTTCAAATATAAATTTCTGGAAAACTTTAAGTACATAATATTTCGATATAGTGTAGCGGTGGTAGCCTTTACAAACTATTATATTTTATTTATTTTGTAATTTGTACTACAAACTTGTTTTAAAAGTACAGATTTTTATCAACAATGACTGTCATATAAACAAGACACTTCCAACGTAATTTTTTTGCCTACAATCTTAGCAGCGCGATTCAGAAAATGATGCTTTATGCACAGCGCCATCATTTCGTATAAAATGGATGCAAAAGCCCGCAAACTTAAGTTTTTCGATGTTTATAAGTTATATTTTCCGTTGACGTCAGGTTGATTATCCTGAACTTGGTACCGAACCTTCGGTGGGCGAGTCCGACTCGCACCTGACTGGAAATTTTTTTATAATATTATTTCAAGCAAACCGCTCACAGCATTCTTTTGCCGCGTTATGATAATCATATTTAAAAAAGTATTTATGTAACCATACTTAAAATATTTATATTTTATAAAGCATATATCAGCAGTGAATTCATACTATAATATATTAATCTAGTCAAATATACTTAATATATATAAGTATTTATTGTAACTTATTGACTACCCAATCTTCATCTTAATGGTCTTTCCTCCTAAAGTATTAGAATAACTGCCACCATTTGCCTAAGTGGGCCAATTCTTTGAATCCCTTTTTAACAGATTGCTTAGCGGTCACGTAACATTCTTTAAGCTGAATATTTGGGCATCGGGAAGTGAAATCGCTTTCATGTTCTGTAATGAAGATGGGAAAATCGGATGTAGGGTATTTGAGATATTTAGTGTTTTGCGGCAAATAAATCATTTCCAATTTTCGAAATTATTAAAGTATTTATTAAATACTAGCGACCCACTCGCGGCTTCGCCCGCTTAAACTACTGAATTATTTATCTAATATACTGAATTGCATTCCTTAAACAAACGACACAAACAACAGAATACTTAAACGGTAAAAATTATAAACAACGTAATAGGTAGTCTACCTATTATTCTTTTATGTAAAAATATTTAAACGAAAGATTGATGATTGATGATTATTTAAAGAGCTCCAAAATATGTGCAATTGTTTCTAAACCTACTTTACTAAAGAGCTAGCATTGAAGCATTCTCTCTAGTCCAGCTCCTTTCTTCTGGCGCTTCTGGCATCAAGGCCATCTGGCCGTGGTCTCGAGCGGCAACCATCAATATGGGTGCGCCCTTTGGCCCTAGGACTGTGTACCTGCCCTAGACCAGATACAGAGAGAGTTTTTTGGTGGGAACGGAGGGATAATGCTGTGTGTAAGGGATAAATGAAACATGAGTCGATACAGCTGTGTATGGCCTGCGTTATGCATTTATAATGACAATTAAAAATGTACAGACGGACAACAAAGTGATCCTATAAGGATTCTGTTTTTTTCTTTTGAGGTACAGAACCATCAAAATGAATAATTTTTTAGTTTGGTTATGCACGCTGTTGTGCACTAAATAATTGTAATTTTAAGTCTTTTGGAATTAATTTGATTGAGCTTGCAAGAATAGTCATATTTAAAAGAAAAATGTTTATTTATTTCATATTTGTCTAGGTAAACTGTAATTGCGCGCACACTGCAAACGTAATTTTTCCTGCATAAATTCCGGGTTAAAATATTGATTACATATTAGTACTAATACAATAACAAATCTATCATACCCAAATTGCAAGAACTACGTGGCTGCTTGAGAAAGTTTCAACTTATATTGGAGAATATTAAATATTGAAATCTTTGTCGAGTTTTTTTCTGTCATCACACAAACAATAATTGAAAACTTAAGATTTTCATTTTCTGCGCAATTTATGCTTTGAGTACAGGAATCACGCCACTATGACGCGATTGCGTCATCAATTCTTATTATTCTACCCTGCAACTTATTTGTGAACGATGATATAAAAGGCTGCACGGGCGTTGTACGTTCAGTCTTGGCTCTGGTGTGGGTCGGAGCACTACTCGTGCTCCACCACTGGCTAACCTCGACTATTTGGACAATTAATTATTTGATTAATTAATTGTTATTTTAATTA